>CATIWM010345231.1:0-11804 GCA_949671775.1 Mallotus repandus | reverse complement strand
GGTTCTATCTTGATAATTTTTTGTTGTCTGATATTTTTCATTTATTTTGAATCAAGAAATCAAGGCTTTTGACCTTAATTACAAATAAGGTGATTGAGCAGGTGGGAATAAAATCATCTTCAAGTGATTTGGAAGTGGATTATGTAGGGGGAGGACCCTCCACCATGGAGGGCCTCACCACTAATTAGTTTATTAAAAAAAAAAAATTTGCAGCCACAAAATGTGGTTTTGAACGTGGCATCACTTATGGCCACATGGCCACATGAAGAGTCCTTTCATTGCCTATAAATAGACATGTCAATTGCCTTGATTATTCACACCAAGAGAAGAAAGAAAATAATAGCAAATGAACACTTTCCTTTGATAAATAGAGTGAGATGAGAGTGAAGTATTTTTTAGAAAAATATTTGGGATATTTTTCTAAAAGGGGAGTGACAAAATAGTGAATTTGGGAAACACTTGTGTGCTACTATTTTGGGTTTATCTCAAATTGTTGTATTGCCTCTCTCTCTTTTGTACCCATTAATTTTATTAGTGGAGAAATATTATTCGGAGTTTGTCCCGTGGACGTAGCCCAAATCAAAGGGTCAACCACGTTAAATTGCTGGTGTCATTATTTTATTATGCTAATTTAATTTTAATTTATCCGCTGTGCCCAAAACAAAGATGTCCAGGAAAGCATGATGATCAACAAGTGTTTTCATTAATTATTATCTGATGTAGCAGCATCAAGATCGGCAACAAGTACATCAACAACAGAATAGCAATCACAGTTGATCAGCTCGGCTCAGTAGCAGTAGATTATGTTAATAACTATAAATTTAATCTTATTTTAAATTATTTTAATTTGCTCCCTCAACTTTATAAATTATATCAATCTATTCAATTTTATTTTAAAATTTAATTATATTTTCAAAAATTATTTTGATTCTTATTAAATAAATTTGACACTTACTACATTTTTTTTAAAGTAAAATATAAAAAGTAAAAATATTCTCAAGTCTTAATCTTATCACTCTCGAAATAAACTCAAAAGTTAAAATGTAAAAATGTCACATAAAATTTTAACTTTTCTATATTAATTCGTGAAACTACTATTGTCGTTAGTCAATATACATCTGAACATGGGTCCGATAAACAGCTTCTAATTTCTGAGGACAGGGATAAAAGTTTTACTGATGATGCTGACAAAGCTATGTCTTGGGCAAATTAAGTGGAGTTTAATGATGGCAAATCGACTACTATTGTTAATCATAAAAAGAAAATTTTAAATAAAACTTAGGACCCTCAGCAGACAACTCTCCCTAAAAGAGAATTTAAGAAGCCTCATAGACTCAATTTACGAAGAATTATAGGTTTTATTATTGCTTGCTTGAGACTTTGGCCTTTTTAATTCTCATATGTTTTGAAGCTTTTGTTATTTTGCTCTTTTGTATTACCTTCTATTTTTATTTTAATATTATTTGCTTTGGATGTCAAAATTTTTATGATTTATGACCTCCATACTTTTACTTTAAAAAATTCATAAAATAATAAGAAAATATTTTTAGCATTCTATTTTTTATAAGAAAAATGATAAAAATTTAGTAGGTGTCAAATTTATTTTATAAAAATCTAAAAATATTTTTTTAAAATATAATTAAATTCTTTCAATAAAATTAAATAAAATTAACGTAATTCGTAAAGTGGAAAGAGTAACTTAAAATAATTTTAAAAGCCCAATTTTATTAAAAATTGACTCAAAATTAAAGATTGAAGTGGTCACTTTCCCTTTATTTGAAATTTTACAAGCATGTACTGATAATAGTTGCCGAGTCAAAAAAAAAAATCGTGTGTTATTAATTATTTTATTAGAAAAAGGGAAAAATGCTTTTCATTATCAAATTTATTTTATGGGAATTAAAACTATTTTTTGAGGGGAGAATGAGCTTTATTAAAAAGAAGGCAGCAATATACATCAGATGAGAGGGTCAATGGAGTTTCAACCATCCATGCATCAATTTCGTGAGTGTAGAAATTGAAGAAATCTTATTGGTTGTTTTGGGAATAAACAAAACATACATAATTTGTTTCTTAATTATTTTTTTAGAATTTAATTGTTAAAATTTATAAAAAAAATTTGAAAGCTTTTTTTTTTTTAATAAAGTACGAATGTTTACATATATATCTACGAATGTTGAAATTTGGAAGTTTTCATGCAAAATTTTATTATATATTTCACTTTTTTTTTTTTTGTTTAATATGTGTATAAAATACGATATATTAAACAATTAAGTGATGATTAAAAAATAATTTTACAGATAAAATTAAAAAAAAAACAAAACAAAAGCTTACGGAAGTTAATTTAATATTACCTTAACTAAAATACCATATCTTTTTTCATTGTTATCACTTAATAATCTAACAATATTAAAATTCATATAATTTAATATTACTTGATGAAAAACTTTCATATAACCTAATATATTATTACAGACTATAATATTTTTTATTCTATTTAAAAATTTATTTTTAATTTGAATTCTAATATAACGTAATTATTTAAAATCAATCCTACATGTTTAATATTTTTTTAGTTTTTATTTTTTTTATTGAAATACATACTTCAAACATAAGATTTTTACATTCTTCATAAATGTGAAAAAAAAAATTATTATAAAATTGTATACTTTTTTTGAACAACATAAAATTATATATATATATATATAATCCTTTTTTTATAATAAAATGCTGGAGACCAGAAATCAGAAAACGCACCCAAGTATCTTAACTAGGTTGACACACTCTTAGCGTTAGCATCACACTTCTGGAAGTCCAATAGATTAAATTAAAAAATAAATAGAAATAGTATCACATTACATCAAAGGCACTAAGTCTCAAATAATTAACCTATATAATCTATAAATATTTTAAATTCTGAGCCTTAAAGTCATTAAGAAAATTTTTTTACAAGTATTTATTTTCATATTTGAGTATTCATTTTAAAAGCTAATGTGTCAAACTATTACAAATCTTATTTTTTTATTAAAAAAAAATATTTACCACAATTATTTAGTATTATTTTTAACTGACACACTATTATACATATTTTAATTCTACTCAATTTTTAAAAGTATTTATTTATTATAATTTTTTTTTTATTTTAGATCACTCAAAATATTTTTTTTAAAGCCATTAAAAAATTATGGTAATTATTTAGTATTATTTTTAACTAAAATACTATTCTACATACTTCTATACTGATCTAATAATTCTAAAAACAATTTTTCTTACAACTAAAAATTTATAGCAACAAAAATAAAAAAAAATAAAATTAATATGATATATTTTATATTTAATTTATTTAGTTATTATTCTATTTCAATTATTTATTTAATGATTTTATTTTATAGTCTGTACATTGTGCGAATTCACGAGTAGTTGCTATTAAATTACATAATATCACATTGAAAACACTTTTAATTCGTGTGCAATGCATGCACAAGATGACTAATATTGATAAAATTATATGACTAACATTATCTTCATGATTATGTAAATCTGTACTAAATTATCTATATAAATTATTTTTTAACATAAGTTTTTTTTTGTCTCTCTAATATTCATGGCCACTATATCGATAACGATGAAAATATGAGTAAATAATTTTTTTAGTACTTATTGAGCACTTTCTTTTTCACATTATCAAGAGATAATGTTTATTGTATCTGTCAGGAATATTTACGTAATCATCACTTGGTGGTAATGGAAATTTGGCAAGCTTGCCTTGAAAACAAGAGGAACATTTGAAATTAAAATGCTTAGAAATAGAAGTACAAGGCAGATGAAAAGTAGAAATAATTTTATTGGTGGTCTGAAAATTAGTATGTCCAAAATGAGTATGCCAATCTTCAACAGATGCTTTTGAAGAATAAAATTGAGAGAGAGAAAAAAAAAGAAAATATTTAAAAAAATTATATTTTATATATTTCACAAGAGAGATTATATCCTTTATATATACATAAAATATTCCTATATATGAAAAACCTAATTATACACTAATTAAGATCACTAATTAGGAGGAATAAAATAACTTCCTAAATAAAGATTTAATTCTTAATATATACAATAAAAAAATTTTGACTCCTAAATCTCACTTCAACACTCCGCCTCAAGGTGGTGAGTGTATGTCAATCCTTCCCAACTTGTCAAGTGAGCTATAGAATATTTTTCTGGATACAACCTTTGTGAGGATGTTAGCTAGTTGAGTCTGAGAAGAAACTAATGGAAGATCAATTGTTCCTTGATTCAGATGATCTTTGATGAAGTGTTTATCAACCTCCACATGCTTAGTCCAATAATGTTGAATCGGGTTGTTTGTAATTGCTATGGCTGCCTTATTATCACAATGTAATAACGTAGGCTTCTGATGATCTAGCCTCAGATCCTGAACAATTCATTTTATCCATAGTAATTCACATACACCATGTGCCATACCTCTAAATTCAGCTTCAGCACTCGACCTTGCTACAACCTTCTGTTTCTTGCTTCTCTAAGTGACCAGATTCTTTCCAATAAACATAAAGTATTCAGATGTTAATTTTCTATCAGTCTGATCTCCGGCCAGGTCAGCATCTGTATAACCAACAATTTCATAATCCTTATTTCTCCGAAAAAATAATCATTTGCCTGGAGAAGACTTTAGGTATCTTAGCACTCAGTATACTGCATCCATATGTTCTTTACTAGGAGAATCCATGAATTAACTTACAACACTTACTGCATAAGCAATGTCCGGCTGAGTATAAGATAAGTAAATTAATCTTCCTACCAGCCTTTGATACTGAGCTTTATTAGTTGGAACTTGACCTTCTCGGATTGATAATCCATGGTTGACTTCCATTAGAGTCTCGACTTGTTTGTAATCAAGCATGCTTGTTTCTATCAGCAAATCCATTACATACTTCCAATGGCAGAGATAAATACCTTGAACTGATCTTGCAACTTCAATCCCTAAAAAAAACTCCAAGTTACCTAGATCCTTGAGTTCAAACTCAGTTGCTAACTGTCTTTGCAGGGTTGCTATCCCACTTGAATCATTTTCTGTGACTACCATATCATCAACATACACAATAAGAGCAGTTTCTTTACTTATCTTTTGTTTGATGAATAGTGTATCACCAACATCACTTTGTTTATAGCCAAGATTCCTCATGAATGTTGAGAGTCATCCAAACCATCCTCGATGCGATTGCTTAAATCCGTACAATGCTCTTTTTAATTTGTATACTTGGTCAGTGCACCTCGTTCTGGGTGGTGGATCTATATACACTTCTTCATCTATGGTTCCATTCAAAAAAGCATTTTTCACATCAAATTGTCATAATGGCCAGTCTAGGTTGGCAGCTAATGAAATAAGGACTCGGATAGTGTTCATTTTTGCTACTGGGGCAAATGTATCTTCATAGTCAATTCCATACTTCTGAGTATATCCTTCTGCAACCAACCGAGCTTTATATCGATTAATGCTTCCATCCGGATTTAGTTTGACAGTGAATATCCACCTGCATCCGACCGTTTTCTTTCCTTCAGGAAGCAGAACAAGTTCCCATGTGGAGTTCTTCTACAATGCTTCCATTTCATCATTCATGGCTTTCTTCCAATCTGGATCAACTAGAGCCTCTTGAACATTACTCGGAATAGATATAGTAGATAATTGACTTACAGTATATGCATGTGATTTTGACAAATGGTTTGTTGATATGAAATTATTGATAAGATATTTAGCTTTGGTTTTGAGGTTCGGATCATATTATTTTTTTGGAATTCCCTTATTTATTCTGGAAGGATAATGAGGCTCGATATTTGAAGTTACTAAAGGAGATGAGTTTACGTCATTGTGCACATCTAGAGTTTCTTCAACTTCTAGGGTGGACTGGGAAGATGTACTATCTTGATTAGTTTCAAGTCTGAGCTCGACAATCGGACTATCTTCAGTTATCTATTCAGGAGGGATGCTCGGGCTCGAGCATGCTGTCTGATCTTTTGAGATGCTTGGGCATACTGTCTGATCATTTAAGATGCTCATAATTGATAAGACACACGAAGTGCTATCTTTAAAGATATCTCGAACCTTCCCCCCTGAAGAGAGCACTCAGATGGAGAGAAGTAGGGTGCATTTTTATGAAACTGAACATCCCGAGTTATATACATATTCTTAGTGGATGAATCATAACATCGATATCCCTTTTTTAGCTTGACATATCCAACAAAGATACACCAGATAGCTCGTGGATCTAATTTATCGAGTACCAAATGAACAAATGCCGAGCATCCAAATACTCAGGGCTCAGGATTATTGAGAGGTGGAGCTGGGACTAGCTCTTGCAGTTTTTGAAGAGGAGTTTTAAAACTGAGAATTCTTGATAGACTTTGGTTGATAAGATAAGCAACGGATCAAATGACTTCTCCCTAGTATTCTCGAGGAACATTCATGTCAAACAGAGATGCTCGGACTACTTTCAATCGTTGCTAATTTTTTTGTTTTGCTATACCATTCTGTTGGGAGGTTCTGGTGCAGGAAGTTTGGTGACGAATGCCACGCTCATGGCAAAAGATTTTAAGGGTTGAGTTAAGATACTCCCTATCATTGTCAGATTGCAAGCCTCGAATTTGACACTGGTACTGCGTAGCCACCATTTTATACAGATCCTGAAACATAGAACACACATTTCCCTTGTTTGCAAGTAGAGATACCAAGGTCATCCGGGTACATTCATCAATAAATGTTATAAAATATTGAGCACTAGACAAAGTAGGAATTCGAGCAGGTCCCCATACATCAGAATGAATAGTCATAAATGGAATTGAATTCTTATTATAACTCGGTACATATGAAATCCTATGGCTCTTAGCTAATTCACAAATATCATACTTGAATTCAGAGTTTTTGATACTCAAAAATAATTTAGGCTTTATTTTTCTAAGATAATGAAAAGATAGATATCCAAGATGTTGATGCTAGAAAATTACATGTTCTTTGTCTGAGCTGCTTTAAATTACACTATTGATTTGACTTGATTTCTGACTTGGATCACCATGCAAATCAAGATAGTACGACTTTCCATATTTAACACCAGAGCCAAAAATTTGGTGCATTACAATGTCTTAAAATAAATAATAGTTAGGCCAAAATTTGACAATGCAGTTTAAGGTTTTAGTTATTTGGCCAACAGATAGTATATTACAAGAAAGAGATGGAATAATAAGAACAATATCTAAATTAAGAGAGTTAGAGTTAGATATTGATCCTTCATGGGTGACGGGTGCTATTCCTCCATTAGCAGTCCGAATATTTTGTTAAGTTGATGGTCAGATGGAGGTTAGATGGTGGGTGGTGTTTGTCATATGATCAGTAGCACCTGCATAAATAATCCTTGTATTTTTTCGAGTAAGATTTGTCACGCCTAATGTTTCATCAAGGTCACCACTTGGTTTTGTGTCACTAGTGGTGGCAATTACAGCTTTTTCGAGCTTCTTTCAAGGCTTTCTATCGAAATCCCACCATTCTGGATAGCCCACAATTTTATAGCACCGTTCCTTGGAGTGGCCAACTTCACCACAGTGAGTACATGTGTATGTACTCGACTTACTTGGTACCTTTCCTTTGGACTGTGGTCGAGTCTGAGCCGTTACAAGCACTGCATGGTCTAGTAGAACCTTTGGCTCCTCCATCATCTGTCACTGGTTGTGATCCTTATGCACATATGCTTAACTAAACTCTAGATCAAGAGGTGGATCCTTCCGTAGAATTTCACTCTGAGCATTATTAAATTCCAAGTCAAGTTCGGCTAGAAAAATACTTGTTCGAAGCCGAGTAATATGCTTATGGAGCGATACTACTCCATTAACATCCTCCTCTTATGCACTCATCCGGGCATCAATCTCCTGAAATATCCTAACCAGCTCATTGTAGTATATAGGCAATGACCTACCATTCTGACGTGTAGTAAATGATTTCCGATTTAACTCAAATAATTAAGTTTCATTATATCCATCATAGAAGGTTTTGGAGACAACATCCCATATATCTTTTGTTGTTTGAAGACGGATGAATCTCTGCATCAACGTTGGACTTATAGAATCAATAAGCCAACTTTTGACTCGGTTATTATCAATTAGCCAAGTCTCCAAAGCTTCATCTCCCACAGGTGGTTTAGGAGTCGCGCCAAAGAGAAAACTAGATTTATTTCTTGCTCCAATTCTCATCTTTATGAGTTATGACCATAGAGTATAGTTCGTATCATCAAGTATAATTGTAGTAGGAAAGGGAGAATTATCTTGAAGGGTTTGAATATGGATGTGTTTATGAATAAAACAACTTCCTAAATAAAGATTTAATTCCTAATATATACATTAAAAAATCTTTGACTCCTAAAGCTCACTTCAATAGCTTTTTTTAATAATATTGGCTTGGAATGGTGGCGATGAATGTAAGTTGTGTAACTTATAATCACTCCTCCTCAGGTATGGCTGTTCCTCCTCTTATCTCATCCTCATCCCCTTCTGAGTATCCTTGTCAACCTCATCCACCTAAAACCTACCCAACAGTACCACTGACCTTGTACCTTTTACCAACAGTCCCGCTTCTTCACCACCTCCGCTTAATCTTGTTGTCCTTAACAAAACAAGCAGAATCATGTAATTCGAAAAAGCAATTATTATCTTTGGAAAATTATTTAACTGATAGCAAGCATTTATTAACTTGAGGAACATGCGAGATATTTTTGAGAAATAAAGGTTGTTTAGAAGAGAAAATGACAGATGAACCTATGTTATGAATCGGCAAACCTTGACCATTGGCAATCTCAAGTTGGTTGTGTCCCTTGTACTCAGTGGTGACATTCAACTTGTCAAGATCAGGGATAACATGATGAGAGGCGCCGATGTCAGGAAACCAAGGCAGCGATGAGCTGGAATGAAAACAAGGATTGGAGAACTGATGGCTAGCTGAGGATTGAGGACCTGCAAAATGAGCAATATTTGCTTGAGAGTAAGAATTTTAAGTTGGAAAATGTTGATTGTATCCAGGTCAATAATTGTTGTTGTAGCGTCGGTGACACCTCTCAGATGTGTGGTTGTGAAGACCACAAATTTGGCAAGGATTTTTATTGGAGTTATTTCGTCTCTCATTTGAGGACCAGGTTCCACGTTGTTGAGGTCGGTTATATTTTGGGCCTGTGTTATTGTTATTGGCATGAAAAATGTTGACTTGAGGGATTTCTTGATTGCTTTTCAATAAAATTTCAAGAGCCACTAATTGGCCATGTAACTCATGAAAGGGAACATGATCTACTCTCATGTTTAGAGCAGTGATAATGGGATGGAATTCAGACCCAATGTTTTTGTAAATGATTGCATTAAATTCAGCTGGGGAGAGAGTGCGACCAGCTAATGTTAGCTTATCTACTAGAGCTTTAGCTTTTGGTAGGTACGGTGTTACTGACAAGTCATTGCGTTTGAGCTCTTGAAGATCAATGTGCAACTGAAGTTGTCTGTTTTGAGAAATCAAACCAAAATCAGATGCAAGAGCTATCCAGACTTAAGCAGAGGATGTTAGCCCGACAACATATGAGAACACTTCTTCTGAAAGTGATGATAGCTTCCAAGTCATCAATATTTGGTCCTTCTTGAACCATTCTACATAGGCGGCGTTTGGTTGTGAAGTAAGAGGATTTGTGCCAGTGGAAATTTCCTTTGGTGGCGGTTGTTTGGTTGCATTAATGAATTCAATTAGATCATGAGAATTAAGCAGTGGAAAAACTTGTGACTTCCAAGCTAAGTAGTTGTTGAATCGGTGTTTAATGGCAAAGGTTGTTAAAATCATTACTAATAAAAAAAAAAATCCTCTAGATGGTTTCTTTTGTGCAATCAAAATTCAGCAAAGTGCTCTACCAACTTCAAAAGCAAGTGGACTATGCACTTACAAAAGAATTGGCCAACAAAGATAATGGAAAAATTGGTAAATGTTGAATGGTGATGATTGGTTCTTGTAAAGTGCATTTTGCACTATAAATAGGTGTTGAGTTTCATGCTAAAACACACCAAGAGAAGAAGAAAATCATTTTTGAGTGTGAGTGAATAAGTGAGTGGTGTGTGTAGTGTATGAGAAAGAGTGTGCCATGAGTGGCAAATAAAAGTGAGGTACTAGTGAGTGGGTTTTGTAGTATGTATACAAGAGTGAAAATAATTTGTGATAAAATATTTTCCTTTTGTAATAGTGAATTTATTTAGTTGAAAATTTATTTTCTTGTTCACTATTATATTGTCTCATTTTTCATGTGCTAATAATTATTTTTTAATCGACTCCAACTCAACAAATTAGCGGGTCCGCTTTGATCTTTTCTCTAAAATATAGTACAGATTTTATAGACATTTTATACAGTTCAAAAGAAAATTAACTATACAGTTCAAAAAATTAATATTGTTCAAAAAAAAAAAACTATATTGAATTCCTTTTCCCTTGTTACAGTAGATAAGGAAATTTCTTATTTATTTGCAGTGTATCACATCCAAATAGAAAAAATCTTGTTCAGGTTATATTCAATGTGTATTAAGCTGCCCAGTGTCCAAAAAAAGAAAGCATAATTGCTAATGTTTTTGAACAAAGTCAATGAAGATTACGTACGGATTCTAAATCTTCACATCAAACAGCTAGCCTTGATTCCTCTATACCTTTCTCCTATTAATGGACACCAAAACTATCAGTCTTCAACAATGGCTTCTTCCACGGCAATCTGTAATTTATGCATCTTTATCCTTCTCTTTCTCCTTCAACCATCTCCTACCTTGCAGCAGAACATAACCTTGAATACATCACTAGTTGCAGATGGCAAAAGCCCTCCATGGATTTCACCTTCCGAGGACTTTGCTTTCGGTTTTCAAAAGCTCCCTAACTCAGACCTCTTCTTGCTTGCCATATGGTTTCATCAAATTCCTAATAAAACTATCATTTGGCATGCAAATGGAGATAATCCATCGCAACAAGGATCCAAGCTCCAGCTTACTTCAAATGGCCTTCAACTTACTGATCCTGGAGGTCGAGTCACATGGAAGCAACCAGCCAATGAAACTGCAACAGTTTCCTATGCTGCTATGCTTGACACAGGAAACTTTATTCTTGCCAGCAATAATAATAACAATGACACTGTTCATCTATGGGAGAGCTTCAAGAATCCGACAGACACAATTCTGCCTTCTCAAGTACTAGATTCAGACACTGTTTTGTTTTCAAGGCTCACAGAAACCAACTTCTCCAGAGGAAGGTTCGAGCTGTACTTATTGAATGGCCAGCTGAATCTCAGTCCAGTTGCCTGGCCGAGTACACTTCGATACAAATCATATTTTAGTTTTGGAGCTTCTTCCAACTCGTCTGCAGCTGATTATCAACTCGTCTTCAATGAATCATCAGCAAATATCTCCCTGAAGGAGAGTAATGGACTCAAGATCGACCACATCCCATGGCAGCCGCAGATCATCAAGAATTATCTACTTGTCAAAGATTACTATTATCGAGCAACGCTTGATTATGATGGAGTTTTCACACAATATGCTCATCCCAAGGGTTCTGATGTTCATCAGAGCTGGTTAAATGTGCAATACATTCCTGAAGATATCTGTAAAAGCATCTTGGATGTTCATGGTAGCGGAGCATGTGGGTATAATAGCTACTGCAAGTTGGAAAATGGGAGGCCGAATTGTGAATGCCCATATGGATATTCACTCATCGGACAAAACAACCCTTCTGGAGACTGCATACCAAACTT
>CATIWM010345222.1:0-14036 GCA_949671775.1 Mallotus repandus | reverse complement strand
TCTTTATTTTTTATTTTCGATTTTTTCTTTATTTTTTATTTAGCTCCATCTTTTTTCCTTTTTCTCTTTTTTTAATTTTTATTTTTCCTTTTTTTTTAATTTTTTCCTTTTTTTATTAGTTGAGCATTAGCCAATATATTTTTTTGATATTTTTTTTTTGTAAATTACTCAAGTGATATATAAGAATACAAAAAAAGTGAATGTGATGGCCAAAACACAAGCTACTCATATGCAAATAATTTTATATGCATAAAGATATAATATTCATTATGTTTGAACCAACATGACTATTTTTAAAAAGTGGAATAGAACTTTGGGTAAGAAAAATAAACCCATAACTTCAAACGATTCTAAAACAGAATAGATTTTATCAATATAGTTCAAGCACCATAAATATAATTTTAGCACTTCTAAGATTTCAAGTAGTTGCCTCATAACTTCAAATGAAGAAGCAATCCCAAATCATAAATTCATGTAAAAGAAGTAACTTATTAAATACTAAATTAAGACAGTTTTGAGCTATGTGAATATTTAAGCATTACCACTTAAAAACCATTCTTTTTTTTTTTTTTGAGAAAATAAAGTTTTGTAGTTAGAATCAAACATCGTGGATTTAGTTTGAAGGAAAAATCCTCCATTCAAATTCAGCTCCACATGGTTTTTGACCTTTTTGAATAAAAAGAAGGGTTATTTGCAAAAAAAAATTCTGACTTTTAGCGCTTTTTGCGATTTAATCACATCTTTTTAGTTTTAGCAAATTAAAACACCCATTTACAATCTTTTGCAATTTGAAACACCAATTAATAATCCGGCATAATTATGCTTGCATGGCAGACCGGAGTTGACTCAATTGTCCACCTTTTTTTTTTCCACTCAGAAACGGTGCGTTTCAATAAAAGGAAAAAATATTGAGAGCCTTAAATTAATAAAAATATTGGGACATCATCTTTAAACTTTAATAATTCTATAATTAATTAGTTAAAACACTCAGAAATAGTTTCTCACTTTTGTTTGTTATCATCTCCAACTATGACATCAATTAACAAAAACGGTGACTTTTGTTTATCATAGTTATCTTCTCCACCACTTGAGGACATGCTTCAACTATTGCAAGAATCCATTTTTGTTCTTGAATACACACAAAAGAAGAGACAAAGGGAAAGACGTGAGCAAGTAGAGACAGAAATATGGAGAGAGATGTGTAGGGAGAATTTTGCTTGCCTACATAGACTTATTTTAGAAGAAGAAAAAAAAACTACAAAACAAAGCATTAGGTTATAAGAGAAGAAAGACATGAACGTACTTTGCACTGCATTTTAATGGCTACTATCACTCACATTCTCCACAGCAGCTACTCTTCTAAAGAAAACTTGAACGCATACGCTTCTCACCCCGGCCACGTTAGCATCGTCAAAGAGAATGTTTTTCCGATCTGCGACGACATCATGGCCTTTGATTGGGTCGCTAACGGTAAAGATCTATAAGGAGGCTTAGTCCTAGCTCCGGGGTCAATTTTTAGAGTGACTAAAGGTGTAAAAGGGAGTTTTGGAGACAATGCTATTAATCAAAACTGGTGAATTTGCAAGATTAAGCGAGATGGAGATGGTGGGCACCAAGGAAGAGCTGGTGAATTTGCATAAAGAGAAGGTCAGGGACTACTTATTGTTGATTATGTAGTGATTTTTTTTTTTGTTATTGTTGTTGCTTCTGTGTTCGATTGAATGTTTCAAAGTTGAATTTAGGAATAATGGTGTAATTTAGGAATTCAGCATTTGAAAGAAATTAACGATCTGTAGCTTAGGGATTTTTTGGAGGTAAAGAAACGATGCTTTAATGGTGCAACTTAGTTTTTTTTTTTTCTATTATTTACACCTCAAAACGGTGCATTTTGAGTGGATTTTAGGGCCAACTGACGTGGATAAGTTACACAATTTCCGGTTGTCACGCAAACATGATTACACCGAATTATTGATCGGTGTTTTGAATTGCGAAAGATTGTAAATTGGTGTTTTAATTTGCCAAAATTTAAAAAAAAAAAGTCTTATTTATTTTATTTTTTTTATATTATATCAATCAATAGATAGAATCAATATATAGTATATTGATTGATATATATTGATTGGTTGATTGGAATATTAAGTTGTTGGAGATGTATGTTATTAAATTGCAAAAAGTGCTAAAGGTCAGGATTTTTTTGCAAATAGCCCTAAAAATAAAAATTAATTAATAATTATAGTGGTTTTTTAAAATTTATTTAGGTATCGAACATATGAAGTTGATTGTTTTAGTGCAATGATATTATATGATAAATGTAAAATATACTATAATGAAGATACTGGATCATAAACATAAAATATACTGCAGTGAAGATATTGCATCAGAAACATAAAATATATAAAAAATAAACCAAAAGTATACAAAAAGTAAACCAAAAGTATAAAAAAAAAATTAAATTCATGTCTTTGAAATTTATATTCTAATAATGATGAACAAAACCGCTAACATTCTAGACATGAGATTACCTATAATAAAATAATTAATGATAATGAGGATAATTTATTCAATCAAAGACAAGGAAAAACATAATGAGATTGTTAAGAGATTATTTTATATATGGAAAATAAACTAAAAGTAAACGAAAAACAAATAAAAAATATTCCAAGTTTCATGTATTCAGAATTTGTATTCCAATCACTTTACAAATTTTAAAAATAAAATTGCCGCTCTATTTTCAGTTGTATCGAATACCTTGAAATTATGTACATATTTTTGTCAATTTAGAATACTTTTTGTATAATATACAGCTTTGTTCTCTGAATTATTCTTGTGTGTTGTGGCAAACTACTCCGGTTTTTGGAGCTTGATAACTGATTTTGAGGCTAGCTACGTTAGTATATTGTTAATAAGGTATTGGGTGCAAACATAAAAAAAAAAAAGTTTTGTATTTGGCTTGCATTAATGATTGTTCTTAGCCTTTTTATTCCTGTGATATTTCTATCTGCTGATCTACATTGAGTTTCTGACACATGAAAATATTTCTTTTAATTCAAAGGTTAAGATTTCTGTGCACTTATGTTTTATTTGTCTCTCAAATTACATGATACTTTGGAGAGCTTTGCTAAAAAGTTAGAGTTGGTTTACAAAGCATCTGGTAGGAAGAAGATAAACATCATAACCCATTCTAAGGAGGGTCTTCTTGTCAAATGTTTTATGCCCTTGTACAATGATGTAATAGTCTCATATTACCATACTTTTAGTTTCTATATGTATATGTGTGTATTTTTTGTGACAACTAAAAGTTTTTTTCACCTATGTGTGTGTGTATATATATATATATATATGCACACACACTATTTTTTCTCTGCCATCTTACAAGTTTATGGATTTTTATGGTAGGTTTTTGAGAAATATAAGAAGAGCTAGATTTCTATTGTTGCACCCTTCCGTGGTAGGTGATTATTGTGTAATTTGGCAGTAATAGTTTATATGGTCTTACTGGTTGTGATCTATGTATCTTCTAAGAGACTACAATATTTGCACAGAGAGGAAAGTTTACTTTCTGAAATTTTATTTTTTCAATGGAAAGGGTCTAAAAACCCTAGTGAGATTTCTTTCTCATCCTTGCCCGAAACTATAAAAGAACATACTTTTTACTTCTGAAATTAATGCATGGACAATTTTGTTATAAAACATGGATTAGGATAAGTTGTGAAACAGGACTGTATACAGAGGATGGAGAAAGAGATAAAGTGAGGAGAAAGAAGGAAATACTTAAGTAATGGAAGGAAGGAATATCAACAAAAGAATGAAGCAAAATCCATTAAAAACAACCCCAAAAATACCTGTAAAATTCTTTTGTACAGCTCAAGAACAGAGCAAACAACAACCAATAAACAAAAACAACCCAAAAACAATGTGTGGGTCTCTATTAAATTTTCCTAATTCTTATCGATCACTCCCTCAAACAGCAAAAGAAACGAATAATCAATGGGAAAAGAAACGATCAAGGAACCATGGTGAGCATAGTTCATAAGATCGTCAATCTTGAAAATCACGTACTCCGCCGTCTTTGAAATGAGGGAAGAAGTAGAAGGAGGAGGTGGCCAGACACAAGGAGAAGGTGGTGTTGCCTTAGCCGAGAGGGAAAGGAGAGTCATGTGGAGAGAGAGGGCAGCGTTGCGATGGTGGTGAGAGAAAAGGGTAGAAAGGCGAGAGACGATTTTAACTGAGGGAGATTAGGCGTATCGTGTCCATAAATATTTGGGATAAGTAGAAAAACGTACCATATGATTTAGCGTTTTTTCACTTATAGTCATATAATTTTTTTAGTAACACTTTAGTACCCTGTAATATTTATCGTTAACAAATTGAGGCCAAATTTACTAACACTATTAACTATGATGATATGGATATTAACATACCAAGATGAATGTTGATGTGCTGACGAGGATGCCCATGTGGATGCCAACGTGCTAATGTGGATGTCAATATCAGCATTCATGTTAATATCCACATCATCATAAAAAAACCATAGGTTTATAAATGAAAAAGTACAAATGAAAAAGTACTAAATCATATGATATTTTTTTATATTTATACCTAAATATTTTTTATGAGGGAGACACGCATACAAGTATTAGAAATTTGAGGTATTTTTATCATTTAGCTTATCTTCTAGAACATTTATGAAAACATCCCTATCAATTATTCAATTTATCGCATATTTATATCGATAGAATGTTCTTCAGGTTCTCAATAGCTTTTGATTTCTATTTTAGTTTTAATTTTAAGCGTGGTTGCTTACTCGGATTAAGAGACATGATAGCTATTAAAATATAGGAGCTCAAAATTGCAGGGCAGCATGATATCTAGAATATAACTTGCAATTAGCTCAAAATTGCAGTGCGGCATGATATCTAGAATGTAACTTGCAATTGTGCTTTCTTTTTTTTTATTTACCAAAAATTAAAAAGAAACAAGCCTTGCAAAAAAATTGCATTCACTAATGACAAAATCATGTGCCGTAATAGTGATTCAAACACAACCTAAAACCCGACAAATGCCTAACAAAAGCAGCATTTGAACAAACTAACGCACAGTGAACAAAATCCAACAAACCAGCCTGCATCTTCATCTCTACCAGACAAGACTGAACTGAACCAGGAAGCTTCAACAAAATGAAAACAACAGCAGTCCTTTAACCTGTTGAAACGTGAACAGAAAGAGCAAAGAACCATGATCAAGAATAGCACACACATCAATAGCACCAAGAGAAGCTTTTCTGCAGCAATATGAGTAAAGAATACCAGAGCCAATACACATGACAACAGCACCTGATATACGAAATATAGAGTTCAATCTCATCCACCTTTGTTACTTCATTTTTAGAAAACATAAGAGTTCTTACTGACATGTTAAGGATCATCGTCACTATCAGTTACTAAATAACTTGATGTCTTATGAAAATTCGTTGAACTAATTCTACCATTCCATACAAAATAAAGCAAAAAAAGAAAGGAACAGAAATCGAAATAAAAAATCATGTAAAAAGACAATAAAATTAGGGTTTGTAAAATTAGGAAACAACTACATAATCTCTGAAAGCCAAGCCAATTTACATGCCCTGCAGAATATATTCAGTGAGTTCTAACAACACTTTCTCTTCTCTTTTTGGTTGAATTCCTTTCTCAATGCACAAAATTTGTTATCAAAATCTTAAACCAATTGAATCATGAACAAATTAAAATTAAAATTTTAAAGAGAAAATTTTTAGATACAAACCAACCATCTTTTGAAAGCTTCAATTTTTTTTAAAAAAAAGGTAAAAGTGGTTGTGATTGATTTTGCAGAAAAATGGAGAACTCTGATGACAATTACTTGGCAGGAGAGGCAAGAGCAAGAAGACAGATGAACAGCAGAGAGGCTGGAGCAGAGTGGTGTTGGTGGCGACTACCGTGTGATGGCTCTCTGGTAATTACAGTTGGAGGAGGTGATGGCGAGATGAAGACGAATAGGGGGCGGGGGGTGGACAGAGTGAGGGGACACAACACATAAATATTACTTAGTTTTTGGGTACGGGTGTAGATTATGAAAATAGGGGTATTTTTGTTGCTGAGGTAAGTTTTTTAGAGTATTTTTGTAAAGATCTCAATAGCTCTTATCAATTAATTTATCAATCATCTCATAGGGTGGATCCATATATATATGTATAAAATTTCAATTATAGCTGAAAAATGTATCACCTGCCTCACTTCTTCAAATAGGGATGATTAGAGCTTCTTTAAATAGGGATGATTAGAGCTTCTTTGGCAGAAATCCGCTTCAATGGGTCAAACGTAAGAAATCTCTAAACAAGGAATATAAAAAACTAGTTAGAAATGATAATTAATGTGAGAAAACTCTAAACAAGGAACAAATATATATAATTCGGTAGCTTTTAATTTGAGGACCACACGAACATGTAAAATATATACAAATAACTTTTTTTAGTTTAGAACCACATGCTTAATTTTTATTTTTGAGCAGTCCAAATAATATACTTGAAAGTTTAAAAAATTCATAGAAATATATCTTATACGGATATATCACTTTTAATTGATATTATGAATGTGAATCGAATTTTAAGATTCAATTCAATTTCTGATTCTCAATTCATAACACAGGGATTCTGATTCTCAAGTGGAGTCTCAACTTGACAACTATGGTTGAGATGAATATTGTTTTATAGAAAGGAATCTACTGCACAAACAGAGGTACCTGCTAGAAAAGCTGGAAATAATAGAGGAGCACAACCAAAGAGAGGTGCAAAAGGAGACATTTTAATGCTCGAGTGGAAAGAAAAGTTATAGCGCCATTGAGCAAAGGAAAGCCATTTATTTCAGTAACCAAGTTTAGCAAAAGCTAATCATAGCAGACAGGCTTCAGTTAGTCCATCCATTTGAGGATGGTAAGCTGAACTTAAGAAAATATCAATACATAGGAGCTTAAAGAGTTTTTGCCAAAAAATGGCTGATAAAGATTTTGTTTGTATTAAACGAAGACTCCAAGATCACCAAAAAAAGTCTAGCAATTTTTAAAGCATCAAAAGGATGACAAAGAGTGTGTGATTGTACTAGGTAAATCGATCCACAACCACCAAAATATATCTTTATGCTTAGATTTAGGTAATTGTTGCACAAAATCCATGGAAATATGGTGCCAAGCTCGACGAGAAATTGGCAGAGGCTATAAAAGACTAAGATAAACTATAGATTCTATCTTGCATTGTTGACAAATTTTGCAAGATTGAACAAATAACATCGTTTTTATTCCAGACCAGTACAAATAATGTTTTAGCTTGGTATAGGTAGCAGAAATATCAGAATGGGAGTGAAGCGTAGAAAGCAATTTATGCTTGAGAACATCTGCATCAACATAGATTCAGGATTTAAATTTAAGAATGCCATTGAATAGCTGAAATGGAGGCTTAGAAGAAGGATTCACCATGAGCTGAGGAAGAAGCTCTTGAATAAAAAAATCATTAGCATAGCTGTGAAGCATATTTTGTATCCAAAGAGGAACCACAACAGAAGTTGCAGAAAAGAAAGAATGGCCAAGTTGGCAATCTCTTTGAGATAAGGCACCAACAATTTTATTCTCCACTTCTCTACAATATAAAATACTATAATCTAGACCTAAAAGTCCTGTAAGGCCTTCTTGTTGAATATATGCGTAAATTTTCTGCTGTAAGAAGTACATTATGTTGTCATGATAAGTTTTAATCACAAAGTGGGTGTGCTCCAAAGAGTGCATCCATTTAGATATAATCATAATGATTTCCCAAATTTCTTTTTATTATTTAAAGGCTAAGAGCATGACTGAGAGAAGCTATTGGCTTCCCTTGATGCATTAAGACAGCAACAATACTAGTCTTACATGCATCTGTTTCTAAAAGAAGTCTTAAGTGAAATCAGGTAAATCCAAGACAGGAGCTGTTGTCATTGCAGGCCTTAAACATTAAATGCTTGAGTAGCCTGCTTAGTCCATATAAAAATCTTCAATAGATCAATAAGTGGTCTACTAATAAGGCCATAATTCTTAATTAACTTTCAGTAATAACCAGACAACCCCAAAAAATCTCTTAATACTTTCAAGGACTTCAGAACAAGCTAATATAATATGGCCTAAATCTTTTTAGGATCAGTAAACTCTCCTGAAACTGAAATAATGTCCCAGGTACTCAATTTGAGTTTGAGCAAACATATAGAATAGCATATAGAATATTTTCTTGCAACTCAAATGCAGCTTCTAATAAATGAAGTTCCCAAGTAGGATTGTAACTGAGAATATCATCAAAGAAAACAAGGATGAATTTTTTAAGGTATGATTTAAAAATAGAGTTCATGAATGATTGAAAGGCGGCTGGTGCATTAGTTGGTTTAAAGGGCATAACTTTGAATTCATAAAGAGCATTGTAGGCCAAAAAGGCTATAAGAGAATGGTAGGGTTCGGTGATATCCAGTTCTAAGATCTAATTTGGAAAGATATTTGGGATCATGTAGCTCATTGAGTAAATCATCAATTAAAAGAATAGGAAACTTGTCTTTTGGAAGTGAATTGGATGCTTAATTCTGATTCACCCAACTCCATTATTCTCACTATAGTGAAAAAAAAATAGTTTTGCATAAACCAAGTAAAGCTTTTGCACTTGGCTTTAATAATTAACTGCCAGCCATTATTAGCAACTATGAGTTAAATAGGAGAGGATTTCAGAAGTTTACTACCTAGCTCTTTAGCCAAAGATGAAGGAAAATTGTGATTGCTCCCACCATCAATGAGAAATAGTATCTCCTTGAAATTCACTTTGCCCATTAACTTGAGAGTATTAGGAAGTAACTAGAATCTAATGCATGATAGGTGCCTTCATTCATTATCCATTCATCCTCATCTTCAATAGAACTATCAAAATCAGCACTAAAATAATGCTCTTCATCAGTATCTATGAAATGAAGCTGTTTAACGGAACATCTATGACCCTAAAAATATAATTTTTGTCAGCACACTTATAGCACTTAGGAAATGGTTCTTGTCCACAAGCTGGGTGGTAAACATTTTGTCTAGTTTAAGGTTGGGTTTAGAGAAGAACAATGAGGGAATGATTTTAAAATTTGACATAGAAGTTTGACGATTAGGAATCTTATGAGGGGGAAAACATCTTGGTTTATGTTTAGAAAAAAAAAAGTTCGGAAGGACCTCTTGTAACTAAGCCAGTTGAAAAGCATAGTTTAATGAAGTTGGTTTAAGCAGTTGGACAAATGATTGGAGTTCATCATTCAAACCACTGATGAAACAACCAGTAGAATATTTTTTGGTCAGTGGAGGCATACAATGAAGCATATAACATTGCAGTTCCTCAAATTGTTCTTTATAAGCCAACACAAAATCAGTTTATTTGGGCTTATTGAATTCCCTAATCAGGGTAAAATTATCAGTGGAGAATAATAACAAAGTTGGGGTAATCATAACTCTTCTCTAGTAACACAATCCTGCCATCAATAGTAGTAGCATACTATTAACACATGTATTACACCTGTCTTCTGAGATAATTGTATATTCAAAAACGAACAATGAAAATATATGCAAGGATAACATTTAACAGTAGAAGAAAGAAACATACCATCAAAAAATTGAAAAGTAAAGATTCAAAAACTGCAAATCAATCAACAAACTCCTGTTTGGAAAAAATAATAAAACCAAGAAGGGCCAACACGTATCTAATATATAATGCAAATGATAAAGGAAAAGAATATCAAAACTATATATTAACTTCTTAGGATATTCAGATGAATCCAAATCCACCACATTGTTCTCAAGTAATAAAGACCAGCCAGGTAGTTCAGACAACCCCGGCCAATTCTCCTCACTCGGAGCACCAAGTACTCTTTATCTAATTGGAAAAAAACGATAAGTAAATTAAAAAAGAATAAGTTATCGGCCAATTGTTGTTTTAAAACTACACACGTGATTAATGAAAACACACCTGCACACACTCTTCATAACTGTTCGCTCAGTGCCTGACTCAAAAAGCTCATTACCCCCAAGCACCATCTTGGCAAACAAACAACCAATAGACCACATGTCTACGGCCTGATCGTAGTCTTCAGAACCCAAAAGGATCTCAGGGGCCATATAAGCAGGCGTACCCACCTGAATGACTTATAATTAATAAAAAATGCTTAAAAATTGCAACCTGTAAAACTTACGAATAAAATAATAGCACGTTCAATAATTCTATAGAAGTTGCACATAATATAAGTATCAAGTAACAAGTAATTCTTAAAACTCCTTCTGCAATATTGATTACAGGACACTCCCTACACTTGTACAAACGTCAAAACAATTCAAGCACAACCATCTACAAGCTCTTCATATAGAAGATTGCAGTAACCTTCAGCTTGGTGAAGAATCATGTATTGAATTGAAGGAAAGCCCAAAAAATAATTACAAGTGTAGCAGTTGGCTTTGGGATTTAAAAGCATATCAAAATGAAGCATAGTTTTCAGTGCAAGATCAACTTCAGGATGAACTCGATGAAGAGGATGATACTAACTGTCCTGTCCTACTGTTGGGGCATTTATGAGAAAAGATCAAACTTTATAGGCCAATGCCATCACCATGAAGCTCTTAGGGGAGGTCATACGACATAAATATCTGGTGAAATCAAATTTAGAATATCTAACCCTTGAGGTTGCTGATCCAACTGGAAATTAACCTGTCTCAACAGTGTTCAATGACAGTAATGAGTTAGATCATGTGTTGTTTTGAGGACTTCAGATAGTGCCCAATGTCTCATAGGTTAGAAAAATGCTTCAGAAGTTGCCATTGAGTATTCTGAAAACCATTCTAGCTGATATTAGATAACTGAATTGGTAGACTTGTGCTTGTAGATTAATCCAAGATAGGAACATCTAAAAGGGAAAATTTGCTAAACATTACATGTGATAAATCCTATGCTCTTCAAATACAAGCTGAGAAAGAAAATGGGGCACAAAAAGTACAAAGGCACCCATGTCATATGCTTTAAAAGCAAGAAATATATGCATAGGATAGAAAACTATGATCCAAGAAAGGAGGTGATGAGGTTAATACAGATGGTAAGGAACAAAACCAGGATGATGGTATGCAGATAGATCAAGCTAAAGATATCTTTTTTAATGTAGACTATGGATTAACTTTAGCTATTGGGTGATAGCACATAGGACCAAGCATAAGAATAAATTTATGAGAATCACATACATGAAGAAAATAATCACATGCAAATAAACTCAAAAAAGCAATTACAAGGTTCAGTAAAATATTTGAGATGCACTTTTGGGCATGAAGATGTATGCACTTTTAGGCACGAAGATGTTGATGCACAATGGAATTTAAGGGCTTCCAGACATGCTGGGATTACAAAGAAGGGACTATTTTTACTGTAGCCATAAATGCATGATATCCACTCTATCTCATGCAACGTAAGCATCATGGATCAGGTGAGAAACAAATGCAACACTTAATAGTTCCTTGAACAAAACTAGCTTCCACTCCTTGCAGGGATACAAAAGAAAGACCCTAATTTGGGAGGTGATGTTACCATAATAGAGCTGCTATATGAGGCGAATTTCTCCACAAACAGTGGATGATAGCTCCTAAAGTGCTATGGAGGATAGAATGAACAACAAGAAACAATAGCTTCCACCTTTCCCTTTTCCATTCATGTCGACTTTAATGTGGAACTATCTGCAATAAGAGGCTTCATTTAGTGATGAAAAATTTTCCACAGACCAATGATCGCTGTCTTCAAGGAGGCATGGGTGGGAGATTGGTAGTCAAACAATCAATCATGAAAAGACAGGGGTTCTCTCAAACATGCAGACAAGAGGCTTGGGATTTCTCAATGGGCATTTATAATTAGAGGTATGAGGAACTAGTTAACGTCAAGGTTCTCCAGAAAGACAATTTGTTCACATGGAAATTTTCCCGACAAACAGTGTTTATTGCACATTTGAGGCTATCTCTTGCCGCTTCAAGGTTAACACTACTGCCAGTTTATGGAAGATTTTCTTTGCTAAAAAAGTTGTTGTTCATAGCTCATGGATGGTATCATGAATTCGAATGTCTTTCTTTCTATTTGTAATGAGGTAGGTCTCCTAAAGGTACTAGTGGCCTATCACAATTTCATTAATTAAATAATGGTTTGAGGAACCTGAAAGATGGCTCACTTCAATAATAAAGGGGAACATGCTTTTAAATGCTTGAGAATTTGATGAATTACATTCCAAGTTACAACTGTAATGTTTATGTTCTAAGGGTAAATATACCGTACACTTACCTTTGGACTAAGCTCTTCCTTAACACCGATAAATCCCCTTGCCAGTCCAAAATCAGAAAGCTTTAACACTATATCACTTCTGTTTGTACCATCTATCAGAATGTTATTTGGCTTCACATCTCTATGGATGATATTCCTGGAGTGGAGATATTCTCAGCAGATAGAAGCTGTTGCATCAAATCCTGCGACACAATACAAATTACAATGTTTTTTCATTCAATTTAAATAAGGAGAGACAAATTGGGAGTTCAAACTTTTTAAAGTTAGCAATTGGGTTTTTCAACTTTTTAAAATTACTATTGAGTGTTGCAACATTGTATAAATATCACTAAACAGTGTTTAGCAGGTAAATGATGACATGTAATGCCATGGCCCTATAAGTTCAAATGAGTTGGACAATAAATAGGTGCAAAAGAAAGGCACGTAAATGGCAAGTGCATTAAGCTTGTGAAATTACAAAAAAAAAAAAAAGCCTTCTAAAATCAAACAAAAAAACAGGAAAACTTCTTCATTGTTAACAAAGTTCATGAACTCTGCATACTGATCAATGCCAATGACAAAATGTTCATATAGATTTAAGAAGTTGTTATTTTGAGAGGTTGTCTAGAAGAGTGAAAGCTACAAACATGAAAAGGTACATAATTTACCAATTTTTTTGCTTATTTTGGTTTTATTAGGGTTTTATGTGCAAACACTTTTGTTGGTAATGGTGAAGCTGAGAGATTTTAATATGAAAGTTTGATTTTAAAATCATGGTTGGGAATGGCGAAAACTTTGATATAAATGGTTTTTGTTACACTTGATAGAAACTAAATTTTTTTCCTCTTTAATTTAGGATTAAGGTTTGAAGGCGTTATTTGATACCAAAGAAAACCCAAATGGAAATTCAAGGAATCACCGAGTGTATGTGAGGAGATTTTCTTGCCTTTACAAGAAAAAGAAAAGCAGATGGTTGCTCTTAGAAGTCAAAAAAAAGGGACTAAACAAGAATGATAATAGTAATAAACATGGGCCTTATGATTCTTCTTTAGTTTCAGTATTAAAATCAATATCTGGGTCTTTTGGTTTTCCTTTTGGATTATCAAAATCATCCATGGATTTGCCTCCAAGAAAAATTGCTGCTTTTGGTGTTCTCTGGAGTAGGTTTTGAAGAAAAGTAACAAGTTTGAATATGGATTGGGCAATTTCAAGGATGAATATGATGAGGCGAGTTCTTATTGGTCTTGAACACTTTTTCATATAAAGAATGAGAAAAAATTCTAAAGGCAATGAAGGAAGAAAAGATAAGCAAGAGGGCAAAGAATATTGTGAAGTGGGCAAAATAGGCATCGAACGGGATGAGTTTTCAAGGCCTAAGTGGTGATGATGAGCACAATAACACTTAGTGTTTGTTAAGTGTGTTTAACTCAAAAAAGGCACTTTATCTTGTTATCTCTTCCAATTACTTATAGGCTAGTATTGTCATTTCTCAATTGAATGTCGCATGACTATAATGTGGAATTTTAGGTCAACTCCAACTCTCAGTTAGCAGCCATCTACGGGCAACTTGATTATTACCAGGTTGCAACACTCAATTGTAATTTAAATGTGAAGGATATCATTGTCCTCTTTCCCTAGAAACATCTTGAGTCCACAACCATCTTGCAAGAGTCTAGCTTATAGTAGTGTTGTTGTTATCTAATTG
>CATIWM010345191.1:0-19867 GCA_949671775.1 Mallotus repandus | reverse complement strand
ATTTATATGTTTTACTAATATTTATATTTTCTGTTTATCATTTTTCTATTCTTTCATTTTCTATTTTATTCTTTTCTATTTATCTTGTTTCATCATTTTTTTATTTTTTATTTTTATTTGATCTTGATTCAATTCTAGTTTTAATCTTTATTTTGTTTAGTCATTAATTTTTATTTATTTTATTTTGTATTTATGATTATGAATGGGGTAACATGAATCCACTGTAGAGAACAAAATCTATGGGAAACCTATGAAGATCCATGGAATGCTGTGGATTAAATCATGTATTAATTATGTGTAGTTCCTTTTGGGTCTTTTATTTGTGTTGTTTTATTTTGGCTTTGGATTTGTATTTTAATTTTCCAATAGTAGTCGTTGTAATAGCCCCGATAGTGGAAAATAGTGAAACCTTTTACTTTTCTATCTTTTAAAAATTAATTAGTAAATTAGGTTTAATTTGGTAACCCTAATTAAATTCAATGGTGACTGTAGTAAATTTAAGTGGCATGTAAATTGAATTAGGGTTAGAAACACTATATGTATGTTTTTAATTATTTGATTATTTGGGCTTTTATGGTTTGTTTATTTTGTTTTGTTTTATTTGATTTAAGCTCATAATTTTAGGTTTATAGGTTAAATTAAATAGTTTCACTAATCATTAAATAGGTTTAATAATTTAATTAGGTTTTAGGGTTAATTAAAATATATTTAGGTCCATAATTAATTAGATTTTAGGTTAGAGATATAGGTTCACCTAGCTAATTTAGACATAGGCCCACTTAGATTAATTAAAATTAATTAGACATAGCCCATTAATTTAAGTACTTTTCCATAACTTGTAGACTTAGGATCATTTAAGAATTAAAATGCGTAGAATTAGACCCATTAATTTTAAAGCCTTCATAATTTGTAGACTTAGACCCATTTTAGAATTAAAATATGTAGACTAAGGCTCATTTGAATAAAAATTTATATGAATTAGGTCCATTTTCTTTTAGGCTTATTTGTAAATTAAAATATGTAGATTTAGCCCATTTAATTAAAATCAATGTAGATTAGACTAACTAAGGGATTATGAGCTTAAATGAATGCATTATTTATATGTTCTTTCATGACTAGTTTGCTTAGAGTTGATTGTTAAATAAGGGTTTATATGGAATTGCATGTAAATAGAGGATAATTTAGTAATTAATAAAGTATTTCTAAATGAACATGAGACTGAAAGAGGTTGGTATTCCGTATCCAAAATCTCCTGGTTGTCGTGCTAACTTTCTTTTAGAGAATCGAGTTATCACCACCATCGAATTGTCCCAATTATTACCCTAGGTGGTGACTTGTCATCTCCACGCTATGTCTTTATGATATAGTAGTGTATTCCCTCGATCCCTGGGCTCAAACAGTGTCACGATTGCAATATACTTGGGCGCTCACTGAATCCCAACGTCTACAGCGGTCATAATGTATGGCTTCTGGCATGTTTTGCATGTATGTTCCTTTATCTCTTTTGATTTCTTTTGCTATTTGTGGTTCTTTTGTCTTATCCTAACTTTTTTATTTCTCTTTTTAGATCTGAGCTTCGAGATTAATTCGAGGCTTTAGTGCTATTAGCCTCAATAGGAGCCTTCCTCTGATGCAGAGACTGGGCTCTTCTTGCCTTTCTAGCATTAAGCACGATCTTTAGACTTATCAAGTGCAACTGAACACTTTGGAGTGGGACCTGGTAAGAAGATTCAACTGTTAATATTTCAAAGAAACTGTAATAGTTAAATGAAATTTAACTAATTGATTTATCAATTGGAGATTAAGTCTAATTGGCTTGATGGCACTGAGGATGTTCAGCGATATGACTTCATGGCTGCTAGTGTAAGACTCAATACCATGAGGATTTTGCTTCTTGGATATGGTTACAAGATGTGGTATCTTAGAGAGCACATATATCGCTGCCATGCAGGGCCTTTTTGATGAAGCTTTCCTTATCCTATTCCCTCCTCTATGTTGTGGAGTTGTAATTTGACTAGTCCAAAGCTGATAGCAGCTCTAAAGGAATATGATGCTTTGACTTTAATCGAGCATTCTCGAGAATATCACCAATTCATTCAGGAGAACCTTATGGAGTAGGTTCCTACAAATTTGGAGAAGGTTTGACTTTTAGCAGCTTATCTTTCACTTTCTTGGTTGTTATTACTGACATTTGCTCTCTTCTTCCAAGTTAACTGAGTAGGTTCTCATGAGACTATAGAAGAGGAGACTGAGATTGATCCTAGGACTAAGAGGACTAAGCATGGGACAAAGCATGGATTTTTTTCCCAGTATACTGAGATTGTTCATGGTGAGACTTCGACGAGCACCACCTTTGGTGATATTTCACTTCTTAATTGATCGATGTACTATTAAGCTCCTGCAATTTAGACTCCTGTTGAGCAGCTTATGAGCTTTGATGATATGCAGCCTCCTAGCTTCTCTCCACCAGATGCTTCTCATGTGAGCGCGATTGATTATTTTTACCTATGCAACTGAACACTTGATACTGATGTTAGTAATATTTTCAATGTAGGTTCCCCAAACATAGGAGGAGTACTTATATGGACTTGCCTTATCTTAAAGATTATTCACTATGCAGGTCACAGACAGTTGGAGAGTAAGTACTTCACAATAAGTACGCAAATGTATGCATGTTATACGTGATATGTATGTCTCTAACTATTCCCTAAAGCAACAGGGCTATACTGGGGACTTGGAGCTCGAGAATAAAAGGCTTCATCGATAGCTTGCTGACTTTGGTTTCAGTGACTATGATGCTAGGACCTCGACTATTAGAGCTCCAAACGATAACCTGATTAGAGGACGAAGTCCTTAGCCATATACTAGAGCTAGAGATGACTAATTATACTGACTAGCTTACTGTTGTTTACTCTTCTGACTGAATTTCAGTAGGCTTGTATTTTGCTACCTGACTTGTCTAAATTTTGTACGTGTTATGCATACTGTTGTACATTACTGAACTATCTTGCTAATCTTAAGTGAATTCTGCTTTTGATTCCCTTTGCTTTAAATCAAAATTTTAAGTCAAAAAGGTAAAAGAATAAATAAATACTTAGGACTTTATTTATTTGTCCTAATCCTGATTAACTTTGATCTTTTGATTTGATTCCAATCCTATAGGAAATAGAATCCTTATCCCATCCTGATTTGTCTTTTATCACTATAGAAGGGCTCAAAAGAGGTCTATTTTCTTCACTCCTTTATTTTGCATCTTCACCATAACTTAAGCTACTCTTCAACTGCTCAAGAACTTTCTTAAGAATCTTAACAAGGATAATTGGAATCGACTTCTGCCTTTCCATGCTAAATTACTAAAATCTCTTCATAACCTTAAGATTAGTTATAATCTCCTCCATGCTGCTACTACTTACTGAGATTCTAAGGATCATGTTTTCAAATTCAATAAATAAGAGGTGTGTCCATTAATTGAAGAATTTGTTGTTATTTTTGGATGTTTACTAGATTCTACTGCCATGATTGCTCTTCCTAAACTAGAGATGCAGTTTACTGATAAGCTGCACATTCTTTGATATGCCCCCAGATGAGATTTAATCATATGCATACCATCCCAGGACTATTAGCTTGTATGCACTGATTACCATCTGTGAGATTAAGGATAAGAATAGTGCTGCTTGGACTAGGATAGTTTCTTTATGTCTTTATGCTTAATTTCTAATAGTATCTTCCCATGGAGATGCTGATACCATAATAGTCAGCATTATGGAACAATCAGAAGTTAGAGGTAACCCAATGCATGTTATACTTACTGAAACCATTATTGGTTTGGATAATTTTAAGACTTAGAATTGTCTTTTAGGAAATTTACCTCTTCTTCAGGTATGTAACCAGAATCTTTTCTTCTTTTTATTTTTATGTCTTAATTTTTGCCTAAGCCACCCTTTCGGGCTTTTAACTTAGCAGGCATGCTCTAACTTTTGCCTAAGCCATCCTTTCGGGTTTTCAATTTAGCGAGCTTTATTTTTTCCAAAGCTACCCTTAGAGATTTCAACTTAGCAATTTATTTATTTTCTTTTTCTGCTTTCTTTCTTTTCTTTTTCTTTCAGATTTGGTTACAAGAGAAAATGTGTTTGCTTAATGCTCCTACTAATCCTCTGACTTATCAGTCTCATCAGTTACAGTCTCATCCTCTGAGGGTGAAGGACATTCATGTTACTGATCAATGGGTTAACTAGATGAAGAACATTATAAATTCTGAGATTACTTAGACCTACCCTTGGTAGAAGCTGAAATATGTGACTATTGATTTATATGATCACTATGTTCCTATTCCTGGACTGCGCTTCTTTACTTTCATTTCTCATTTATACCTCTGCCATCAGTATGGATATCGTCAGTTCATTGTTACAGTCTTGCCTGACTTTAAAGGCTTGCCTTTAAGATCAGATTTTCTGAACAAATTGAAGAGTTTGTGACCTCGAAGGACTCTTGAGCGGAATCTGAATCCTAATACTGATGTGACCACTGATGATAATTACAAGGCTTAGGTCATATTGCAGACTACAGAGCCATTAGAATTTGTAGATGCAAGAGAGTTCAAGCACTACAAGATGAGTCTTAAAAGAAGAAATGAAGAACACAGCTAAAAAGTGATCTCATAGATCTAGTTTTCAGGCTTTTCATATTTTGTTTTCCTTTTCTAGCACTTACGCATTGTAATAAAGATAGAACATGCATTTTAAGCTAAAATTCCATTTTAATTTGATTCATTAATTAGGGCAAAAACTCTTGTTATCAACTAGTCCTCTCAAATTTTCTAACTAAATATTTTTCACTCACTTTAATTTCCCAATTTTTGCTTGACTGGCCCTTTATGGGTTTTTAATCAGTGGGATCACTCTTTTATTTATTCTCTTTGATTTGGCAAATCAAGAAGAAATAGGTTGTTCAGATCCTTTACTCTATTTTCACTTAAGTTCTCCCACTGAAAATAGGAATTTTGATAAAAAAAAAATTACTCATTTTCAACAAAAGTAACATCAGCTGAGACAAAAAAAATTTCATGGGTGGATGGAAACATTTATAGCCTTTTTGTGTGGAAGAATACCCAATGAAAATGCGTCGAAGAGCACGTGGATCAAGTTTTCCCCTGTTTTGAGAATGGACATGAACATAAACAACACTTTCAAAAATTCTAGGAATAAGATTGCTTAAAGTATTGAAATTTGGAAAAAAAAATTCGAATGTCAATTGGACTTTTGAAGTCAAGAACCTAAGTTGGAAGTCTATTAATAAGATGGGTAGCAATTAAAATAGCTTCTCCCCAGTATTGTTTAAGAACATTTTTGTTTAACAATAATGCTCTCGTAAAATCAAGAAGATGGCCAATTTTATGCTCAGCCACTCTATTTTTTTGTGGGGTACTAACGCAAGAGGACTCATGAATGATCCCTTCTTTTTGGAAAAATGAAGAGAGAATTTAATTGAAATAGTCCTTGGCATTATCAGGATGAAATTACTTTAATTCTCAAATCAAACTGAGTTTTAATCATATTATAAAAATTGGGAAAAACATTGCTTACATCAGATTTATTTTTCAACAGGTAAATCCACGTTACTTATGTATAATCGTCAATAAATAAAATAAACCACTTAGCACCAGATATACTTAAAACAATAGAGGGTCCCCAAATATCACTATGAAAAAGAGAAAAAGGATGAAGGGTTTTTGTATTGCTTATTAGAAAAGAAGCACGTTTGTGCTTGGCAAGTTCACAATCATTAGAATGAAAGGACTCGAGAGTAGACCGTTTGAATAGTAAAGGAAACATCAATTTAAGAACATTAAAGGATGGATGACCCAAACGATGATGATAAAGCCAAATTTTATTTTTATTTGATATGACAGACTCAGAAAGAAATGATGAAGGTAAGGGAAACTCAACTCTAGTTTTCCCACTTTGATCTTCCAAGTAGTAAAGACCATCCCTCTCACTAGCACATCCAATCGTCCTCTTCGTGTCCAGGTCCTGAAATATGCAATATGAAGGAAAAAATATTACACTACGATTGGATTCTTTGGTAATCTTTTAAATTGAAACCAGATTTGCAAATAATTTTTGAACATGAAGGACTTTGTTTAGCATGATAGAATCATGTATAGAAAAATCTCCTTGACCAGCTACAGTTGTAATGGACCCATCAGCTATAGTTATTTTTTCATGACTGAAACAAGGAGTGTAAGAAGAAAAGTGCTTTGAGGAAGAAGTCATGTGGTCGGTGGCTCTTGAGTCTATTACCCACTTTTTTGGAGAAATTTTTTCTGAGACGTTACCTGGAAATGCCAAAGAACGTGTACCTGCTCCTGTAGAGGAAGATTTCTCAAGGGTCCCCAATAAGCTTTTCAGTTTTTGAATATCTTTCTTGTTGAATTTAGCAACTGAATTCTAAAGACTCCCTTCGTTGCTCAATTGAGTACTGGCTAAATGTGCTTGACTTTTATCTTTTTCACTTCTTTTAGGCCTGCCATGAAGTTTCCAGCATTGTTCCTTAGCGTGACGATGCTTCTTGCAATATGTGTAATATAGAGAATCTTTCTTAACGGGTTTGGATTCCTTTAAACCAAATAATTTGTTCACAAGAGCAGATCCATTTCCTCTATAGGACTCAAGCATAATGCTTCGCTGTCCCTCTTCTGCTTGTATGATCGAAATTGACTCATTCAAGGAGGGCATGTCATTTTTCCCAAAATCTGCACTCTGACAGCATCAAATTCAGGATTGAGACCTACAAGAAAGTCATAGATGTGATCCTTTTCCACAAATTATTATAGAATTATAGCATCAACACTGCAGCACTTTTGAATACATTAATAATGGTCCATCTCCTGCCACAAGCCTTATAAAAGACCAGAATATTCTGTGACAGTTCGAGTCTCTTGCTTAGTTGCTGAAAACTTTTTCTTAATTTCTTAGATTTGGGCAGCATCATGAACCTTAGAGTATGTTTGTTGGATAGCATCCCAAATCTCCTTAGCAGTTCCAAGAAACATACACGTATCAATAATTTTTGGTAGCATTGAATTCTATAGCCCCGACATCACCATGGAATCTTGTTCGTCCCATGCTGTAAATTTAGGGTCATCTTTCGAAGGACCTGCGCCCAACAAATGGCTCAATTTCCCTCTGCCTTCAAGAATGTGCGGAGTAGTTGAGACCATTTTAGGTAATTTTTTCCATTCAATCGATATGTTGTTTGAATGTTTTGTTAATCCCTAATAGATAAAACAGCAGTATTTTCAGATGCAGGGACATCTGAGATAGAGCTAGTTCCGGTGGACTCTGACATATTCATTTGAAAGAAAAAAGGCTAACAGAGATGAAGGAATATGGCTAGAATAAAAGAGAAGAAGATGTAATTTCAGAGATTGTCAGAAAAAAGCCAATAGCTTTGTCACCATGAAAACAGATTAGAAATTTAAGGAATAGAAGCTGAATTTCATATTTCTTTTTCATTCAGTGTATAGGTGTATATATATACAAGTGTAGGGAACCCAAAGAATCCCCATAATGTTGCAGCCCTGTAACCGCCATACAGTCTGTAACACTTCCTAATACACAGCTCTCCTAATAAAGTCATATAATCTGACAATTTATATGTTTAATTAAATTAACTTTTATGATATTTTATAATTTTGTGTTAAAATGTGTTAAAACGTGTTAACATGTTAAACATGTCATTCTCGTATTTATAACGTGTCTCAACACATTTAGACGTATATAAGTTGGGTCGTGTTGTATAAACTATTACATAAACATATTCGTGTTTGGATTTATAACTTTGATTCGATTAATTAAACATGTCATGTTTGAGTTAGTCATATCTGTGTTATATTTGCGTCTCAACACAATTTGTTTATGACCTATTAACATGAATTGCCAGCCCTACATCAAAAAGTACATAAGGATTAGTCATTACAAACTTTAAACTAACATTATAGCTTTTTATCAAACAACATTACTTTAAAATCTGACTAACAATACTGCTACCTAACCAGCTCACTTAGACAATATCGCAAACATGATTTTTCAAGTAAGCAAAAAGATTACAGCCATACTCTTTGGAGTAGCTTGGAAAAATCTCACCTGCCATCAAAATAACATACAAGAAAAAGATATCCAAAAAATGACTTTTTAATGTATGTCCAGTGATAATGATGACTGAACTATGAACAATAGTATAATTTGAGTTGTTGGACTATTGAATTATTAATATTTATAATATGTATCAATTAATTACAGCTATGAATGATAAATTTTCATGATGTCCGTAACTTCAGTTAATATGCATTTTTCTTAGAATGGTGAATTCTCGAATGTGTTTGTGCCCTTAAAAGGGAGCTATTAAGGGGATTCCACGTCCCCCTGTATCTTTGTTATCTGTATGGAGAGGTTGGCTCATGGAATCAATGCTGCTATGGCGAGTGGTAAATTGGATCCGGTTCATCTTCTCTAGGGGAGGCCCTCACTTGAGTCACATATTTTTCATTGATGGTCTCATCCTCTTTGCAATAGTGGATGAGAAGAAGGCTTTTTGTATGCAACATGTGTTGAACACTTTCTGTAAGTCGGCAGGTCAATTGGTGAGTAATAAGAAGTTGATTCTTTATCTCTCTCACAATACTTAGTAACGAGATTGCAGCTGTTACTAATTGTCACACATATAACGTTACAACTAATATGGGTAGGTACCCTAGAGCTGAGTTGGTGTTTGGGCGATAGAACCATTGTGCAATTCTGGAATGATCAATGGGTGAATCTGCCAATAAACCTGCATGCTTCGGCATTGGATGTTATTCTACAAGAGTTGAGGAGTTTGAGAGTGTGTCATTTTATTAATGAGCATGGCAATTGGGACTAGCCGAGGTTTCAAAGATTCCTCCCTCCTTCGAGGTTAATGAGTATAACAGCTGTGAAGCCACTAAGAGCAGGTGATGGTAATGTTGTTCCTATCTGGAAGTACTCCTTTAGTGGAAGATTCACTATTAAATCGATTTATGGTCACATCAGTGCCAATAATTTATATGTTGGAGATACTAAATGGATGAAGGTTTGGAGATGAAAAAGGCCTGAAAGCATCAGGTTTTTCCTTTGGCTTTATTTGTATAACAAGCTGCTGAGGAATGAGGAGTGAGTAGCATAGGCATGTCTCCTTCTTAGCTCATTATGAGAGATGTTATTGTAGTAAGACATTGCTGCATGCTCTTCAAGATTGTGAAATGGTGCAAGTCACTTAGAGATAATTAGTTCGATCACATGCTGCTGAAACTTTCTTTCAATGCAACTTGATGAGTGATTGTTATGTAATATTGATAATGAGTTGAAAATTGAGAGTGATCTTCCATGCCATGTTCTGTTTGGTATCACCTGCTGGTTTATATGGGAATTTAGAAATAATGCCATTTTTGGAGAAGGGTATGAATTCCCTACAGATGTTATTGATCTCGTTATTACTAAAGTGCGGAGTTTAGTGGATGCCCAAAGAAGTGTTGTTATTACAGGGAATATTGGGTTTAATTTTGTCATCTTGAAAATTGGTAATAAAATAAATAAAAGTCATCAAACTAATAATTTAGATTTAGTACCCAAGAAGGTGTGGATGAGTTGGTGAGGACTCTTCCAGGTTAACTAGAGGTCTCAAGTTCGAGTCCTGGATATGTAACTACTTTAAAACTTTTGAGTTAGACATTTGCTATCCTTCAGAGTCCGTCCCGGATCGAGTGGGGATTAGTCTTGGTGTGGTATAGGCTTAACGGTGCCTCCCACAGTTGGAGCCCACTTAGAATACCTCATGCACTAAAGCAAAAAAAAATAATTTAGATTTAGTGACAAAAACTTACATATAATTTTCACCTACAATTATTATCGTCACAATTGAAAATGTAGCCAATAAATGCATCTTTCTCAATTTTTTTTACTCATCTTCTCTTCATTCTTCTCATGGTCTCTTCCCTAATTTTCTCATGGCTGCCTCCCTTGCAAACTATCTTTTCTTCTCTCTAATTTAAATTAGTTGTTTCTGAATCTCAATAATCTTCTCTAATGTCAATTATTTTGATTTTAATTAATTATTTAGGTTTTTTCTCAATTTGTGCTTTTAAATCTTTCACCCTATTTTATTTTCAGATTTAGTTTCAAAACCCCCTAATTTTATAGAGATGGTGCTTTCATGTTAATTTTTAATTAATCATTTGATATTGGTTAATTTCATTTGTTTTTCACTTTTTAGACGATTCTGTAACTTTTTTTTATTTTCTGATTCTCTCTTTTTTCTGTTTATCATTGATTTGAATATGCCATTGCACTGATTGAAAATCTTAATTTTGTATCTGTTTCGTTTATCTGTTCTAGATTCATTTCTTTTTAGCATCTTCATTGCTTGGTAAATGATTATTAATTTTTTTTGGTTTATTTCTTTGTTATTTCTGTTTTCAGATTATGTGTTTAGATTTCTGCATTATCTTTTGAAAGGATGTCATGTGTACTATTGCATTTGGTGATTTGTTGCGGTTGTACTCTAGTTTATTTACATGCACTCAAAGACATTTATTTTTCTCTTGTTTGATTAATTTGTGCAAAATTTTACAAGTTGGGCTTATGTTTGTCAATAACTCTTCAGAATTCAACTAACAATGATGACTCATAGTTTCTTTTTTCTTTTCTGCAAGATGATCACGAATGGAATGTATTCTCCTATGATGCGCATCAGATTGCTATGCAATTTATGGATGAATTCGATAGGAGGGGAGTGCGCACTTAAGCTTTCAGAAGCTCTAACTTTTGAGTCCGATTGAACCACAGGGCCCAAAATATATCAAAACGAAGCTGATTTAGAGACTTCATTTTAAGCTAGATTTTGAGCCCAAAATCCATTTTAACGGGCTAGATTTCGAGCCCAAAATTCATTGTTTAGAGCCTCAAAATTAGCTTTGAAGTTTATGTTCGTTTTATTTTTGTTTTTTGGTCTTTTTGCCCTTTTCAGCTAGGGTTTTTCCTAAACAGTATTTATTTGTCACTCTGGGATGTTTTGAGACAATTTTATTGAATTGAAATTGAATTTTTTTATTTCTTCCCAATTTTTGGTATTCAATTGTGAATCAACGAACCTTTGATGCCTATTTCCTGGTATTCGTGTTGAATCAACAGATTATAGAAGGTTGTTTGATGGCCATTCATGCACTAGTCAACAGTAAGCGATAGTTATCCCTTTTAATTTAGGCTTTCGCTACATTAGTTTGCATCAGAGCTGCAGTTCGTTCCTTGCGTTTTATTTTTAAAAAACGGCATGCATGAGACAGTAGCGTGTTGAAGAAGTTTATGATCATGAGATGGAACAACGGATCGATCAACATTTGGATGAGCGATTCGAATAGATGACTAAAAGGATGGCTACCCTAATGGCCAATCTGAATAGAAACAATCGAGCCCTACAAAACCATAATAATTTTATAGGTAATTATGATGAAAAGAGTAGTGATGAGGAGGTTCCTCGAAGACGATGCAGAGCAACTGCATAAGAGGATACCAGGCACTGGGAGACTAGAATACAGACCAAAATTTCGTCGTAGCCTTCAAGCAGAGGAGTGCTATGGTTGAGGAGATCTTGGAATTTAAAGGGGTGCCAGAAAAAAAAAGTGTGTGCCTTTAGTGTTAACTAGATCGTGTGGTAGGGCTATTGTATAGTAGCGGCAATTGAAATTGACTCGCACCTGACTAGGTAAAGAGAAAATTGCTGCTTGGGAGAAGATGAAGAAACATATGCGAGCCACATTCCTACTATACAATTTTCAGAGATTGATGTATCAATGATTACAGAATTTAAAACAAGGCGTGAGGTTAGTGGATGATTATACCACTGAATTATACCAACTGATTGTGAGAAATGAAATTCAAGAGACTGAGGACCAGTTGGTGTCACGATACATTGGGGGTTTGAAGGTGCAGATTCAAAATACTGTGAACATGTTCAATTATGTCTCTATTTCTACTGCTCACCAAAGGGTGTTAATGGTGGAGAAACAGTCTTGATATGCTACTAATATTATCAATATTAGTGTTGGTGCTGGCAGTAGTAGTGGTATGAATAAGGCAGTGGGCAGTAATATTGGTAGTAGTGCTGGAAATAGTAATGCCCCTAGTCAATTTAATAGGGCATTTGGCAGCAGTAATATGAAGTGCTTTGGGTGTGGGGAATCTGGACAGAGGCAATCTGAATGTAAGAAAACCGTTGGTAAGAAAGCCTTATTTGTTGACACAAATGATTATGATGAAGATGGGGAGGAAATTGAAGGTGAAGTTGTGTATAATGATGAGGCAGTTAATGAGGTGCAATTGGAGGGGGATGTAGGGACTGCATTGGTGGTTTGACGTGCCTGTCTAACTCCAAAAGTGGTAGATGAGGATGATTGGTTGTGGAGTAATATTTTTCAGTCCACATGTACCATCCAAAATAAGGTATGTCATTTTGTAATTGATGGTGGCAGTTGTGAAAATATTGTGTCTATTGAGGCTGTCCAAAAATTAAACCTTTAAACTAAGAAGCATCCTAAACCCTATAAACTATATTGGCTTAAAAAGGGTGATGAGGTGTCAGTGTTTAAACGTGCCTTGGTTTCTTTTTCAATTGGTCTAAATATAAAGATGTTGTTTGGTGTGATGTAGTAGCCATTGATGCATTTCATTTGCTATTGGGTAGACCTTGGCAGTATGATAGGGCTGTAACTCATGATGGGCGAACTAATACACACACTTTTATATTTGATGGGATTAAAATTGCGTTATTGCCTAGTAAACAAATGTTGGAGAAACCTAAACCTGTAGGTGAAACTAATGCTATACTGTCTTTGGCTCAATTTGATAAAGAATTAAAAGAGTCAAACATAGGGTATATGTTGGTGGGAAAGGAGGTGATTGAATCAATTAATGCTCCAGAAATTATGGCTCTATTAATTACAGAATCTAATGAACTGTTTCCTGATGAGCTACAAGATGGGTTGCCTCCACTACGTGATATTCATCATCATATTGATTTGGTGCCCGAGCAGCCTTACCAAACAAACCATATTACAGGATGAGTCCTGCTGAACATAAAGAGTTGCACAGGTAGGTGAAGGAGCTGCTTATTAAGGGCCATATAAGGGAGAGCATGAGTCTATGTGTTGTACCTGCTCTTTTAACACCTAAGAAAGACGGTTCTTGGCATATGTGTGTGGACAGCAGAGCCATTAATAAAAATACTGTGAGGTACAAATTTTCCATTCCTCGTTTAGATGATTTGCTTGACCAAATTAGTGGTGCTACTATTTTTACTAAACTTGATTTGAAGAGTGGGCACTATCAGATTCATGTTAGGCTTGGGGATAAGTGGAAAACAACATTTAAGACTAGGGAGGGGTTGTATGAATGGCTTATTATGCCTTTTGGTTTATCTAATGCCCCTAGTACTTTTATTCGTGTCATGAGTCAATTATTGAGGCCTTTTGGCAGATTTTTTATGGTGTATTTTGATGATATTTTGACACATAGTGCTAACCATGAGGAGCACATGCAGCATGTTAAGGACGTTTTTAGTGTGTTGCGCAGGGAAAAATTTTATGTTGCTATAAAAAGTGTGTGTTTATGGCCCCCAAGGTGCTATTTTTTGGGTATATGGTTTTAGGAGCTAGTTTAGAGGTTGATGAGGCGAAGGTGCTATCAGTGAAAGAGTGGCCTAAACCAACGACCTTGATAGAAGAAAGGAGTTTCCATGGCCTTGGATCCTTCTAGAGGCATTTTATTACTAATTTCATCACCATCATGGCTCCAATCATAGATTACATGAAAAGCAGCGGGCTTGAGTGGACAGATGAAGCAAAGGCAGCCTTCAAGTTGATTAAAGAGCACCTTACAACTGCACCAATCTTGGTGCAACCAGATTTTTCACAACCCTTTGAGTTACATATAGATGCTTCCAAGGTGGAGATTGGAGCAGTGCTTAGTCAAAACAACAGACTTGTGGCATTTTTAAGTGAGAAATTATATGGTTCAAAACTCAATTACAACACTAATAATGTTGAGTTTTATGCAATAGTGCAGGCAGTGAGGCATTAGCGTCATTATTTATTTCATAAAGAATTTATTATGTATACATATCATAATTCTATGAGGCATTTGCATCAGCGGGATAAAGTATCACCCCGCTATGCATGATGGGTAGCTTATTTGGAGCGTTTTACTTATGTGGTGAAATATAAGTCGTGTATCACTAATCGGGTGGCAGATGCTTTGAGTCACAGAAGTAGTTTGCTGGTTCAAATGAGGGTTGAAGTGCCTGGTTTTGACACATTTCGAGCTTTACTATTACTGATCCTTATTTTTCTCTGATTCTACAAGATGTGCAGGCTTGTAAGAGAATAGATTTTCTACTGTAGGATGGATATCTGTTTAAGGGCAATCAATTGTGCATTCCAGATTGTAGCCTTCATTTGCAAATTGTCAAAGAATTCATGGTGAAGGTCATGTGGGCAGAGGTAGAACTTTGCACTTCGTTCAAACTTCCTACTTTTGGCCTATAATTTACAAAGAGGTTGAGAGGTATGTGCAGAGGTGCAAGATCTGTTAGGTTTCTAAGGGAGCAGCCACAAATGCAGGACTATATATGCCTTTACAGGTACCTTCTCAGCCTTAAACTGATATTAGCATGAATTTTGTGTTGAGGTTGCCACGAACACAGTGAGGTAATGATTCCATCTTTGTTATGGTTGATAGATTTTTAAAGATGGTTTCATTTTATTCCTTACAAGAAAATGACAAATGATGTTAATGTGGCATAATTGTTTTTTTGTGATGTGTACCATCTGCATGGATTACCTACATCCATTATTTCAAATAGAGATACTCGTTTCCTTAGCCACTTTTCGCATAGCTTGTGGAAGATGGTTAATACACAGCTGAATTTTAGTAGTGCGTATCATCCTCAGACATATGGGTAGACTGAGGTTGTCAATAGGTCCCTTGGAAATTTACTGCGCTGTTTGGTTGGTGATCATGTGAAGAGTTGGGATAAGAAGCTATGTCAGGCAAATTTGCTCATAACCATGCTATAAATCGGAGCACGAGGTTCAGTCCTTTTTAGGTTGTGTATTTAGTGTAGCCTCGAGGTCCACTTGATTTAATTACACTTCCTAGCAAGATAAGGCTCCATGGGAAAGTACCAGATTTTTTTATTGGGTTGCAGGGTGTTCACAAGTCAGTTCATGAGAACCTATCTATTGCTAACTCCAAATACAAGCATATTACATACCAAAAACACAGGTTTTTGGAGTTTGAAGTGGGTGATTTTGTATGGGCAGTCCTAACTAAAGATCACTTTCCAGCTAGAGAGTACAATAAGTTGTCTGCCAAGAAGATTGGTCCCGTGGAGGTCGTGGAGAAGATTAACCCCAATGCTTATTATCTGAAGATGCCCAGCCATATTCGTACTACAGATGTTTTTAATGGGAAGCATTTGATTTCTTTTGCTAGAGAGTCTCCTGATGATGATTCAGTTCCAAATTTGTGGTTGAATTTTCTATCACCTGGAGGGAATGATGCGGATCATATTGCTATGTGATTTATGGATGAATTCAATAGGAGGGGAGTGCACACTTGACCTTTGAAATGCTCTAACTTTTGGGTCCGATTGAACCACGAAGCCCATAATATATCAAAACAAAGCTGATTCATAGACCTAATTTTGAGCCAGATTTTGAGCCTAAAATCCATTGTAACGGGCTAGATTTTGAGCCCAAAATCCATTGTTTAGGGCCTCAAAATTAACTTTCAAGTTTATGTTTGTTTTATTTGTGTTTTGGTCTTTTTGCCCATTTCATCTAGGATTTTTCCTAAACAATATTTATTTATCACTTTGGGATGTTTTGAGACAGTTTTGTTGAATTGAAATTGAATTTCTATTTTTCTTCCCAATTTTTGGTATTTAATTGTGAATCAACAAACCTTGGATGCCTATTTCCAGGTATTCGTATTGAGTCAATAGGTTATAGAAGGCTGTTTGGTAGCCATCCGTGTGTGAATCAATGACAAGCGACAGTTATCCCTTTTAATTTAGGTTTTCGCTACGCCATCCTACTTTTCTATGGTTGGTTATCTCTGTGCTACTAATTAGGTTATCAAAATTTCATGCCTTATGTTAGTAGCTAATGGAATCAAGAATGCATTGGAAATGAATTTAGCTTTGTTGTTATTACTTTATATTGTAGTTAGATGGCTTTATTGCAAGGAATATGATAATTAATTTTGTAATGGGCTCCTACCTTAATCCTCTTGATGACAAGGTAACTCTCAAGTTTTTTAGTGTTATTTATTTTTCATGTGGCAGTCTGTTTTGCTTATTCTTTCTACTCAGCAGCAACTCCTGCAACCTCTTTAAAAGTCCCCTTCTCAATTGGCTCAAATGTTGTTACAACAAGCACAAACTCTACAACCAATTTTTCAAGTCAAGGTTTAACATTGCAGCAGAGTTCCCAACACTAGTAAACAACATTTAGATTAGATTAGGGGGTCAAGAGAGTTTTTACTAGGCAGTAATGGCTTATCACATTTGCTAGTGACAAGTGGCATTGCTTAAGTTTGACTCATAGGTTCATTTTTTGCCTTTTTTTGAAAACTAGGGAAAAAGTAATGGTCTGAGTGCTGAAATGCACGTGCTAATCCGAAGCAACAACTTTTTAGAAATTGTTTGGACCTTGCATACTCTTTTATATTGTAGAAATTGTTTTTGCATATTCTGTTATTTTCATCCATTCTTTGTCTCCTCTATTTTGAGCTCATTACTTTTATATCTTTTAGATGCATATTTTTATATTAGATCCATTTGCTAACACCAACTAAATCTATCACCTCTTCTGTGCAGTTTGAGAAAGATGCATTACTAAGATTAGATCTTACTCTGAAGTCAAATAAGCCATGAGTAGAGTTTTTTATAAAACGTTAACTGCGACACAAGCACTCATACAGGCTTTTTTGTGGCCTATAACCTTACAATAACATAAGGTTACAACATTACTTCTCTAGCAGATGTTATCAAAACCCAGTTCAGAGAACTTAACATTTTGGTAAAATATTCATAGATTGCAATTTTTTTTATTCAAGGCATCTTACAAATTAGAATTCCGTACATAATTGTTCCTCTCATGAGAACATTTGCAGGTGAAGAATGTTAGGAGTATAGAGATAATCAATTTTTTTACATGAATAGATAGGCACTTTAGTTTATAGATCAAATTGATGATTATAATTGGTGTGTATTTGATAGAAAATGGCATAATTTTTGAACCACTTTGAGAGTAAAATTTGCATCATTTGGCCCATAGTTACCGGGTACTCTCATCCCCCCAAGTACCATGATTTGGTACTCGAGTACCAAAACGTGGTACTTTGGAGTTCCGAAACTTTTGGGTACTCGATCCGGATCTCTAAAAATGGAGTACTAAGTTCTTTGAAAGAATAAAATATTAATAAGTAATAAAGGCTAAAAAAATAAGCCAATAAAAAAAGAACATTTCCCATTCCTAACTAATAACAACTCCTCAAATATCAAAAAGTTCAAAAACTTAAGTTCCAAACGTTAATATTCAGCTCTGCCAACTCTTCATAGTTCATATTCTTTCTTTTTCTCTGTAGTGAGCAGTCCCTCTCTTTCTATCTAACCAAAATTGCAAACTAATATTGGAGAATTCTCAAAATGGTATTTGGTAAAAGAAAGTTAGATGTGAGAAATGATGCATCATATGTAGTTGAAACACTTGAAAATTCAAGTGATGAGAGTGAAGATTTGGAGGCTTCAAATCGGCCAATAGAGAAGCCAAGTATCCAAACCAAAATTATAAACAACATCAAAGTTTAATATTAAATTATAAACAATGTTCAATCGTTACATAACTAGGTCTGATTTTTTTAGTTTTTGTTGTAATTATTCTAAATTAAAAAAAACTCATTATTATTTACTCAACGATCCAAAAATATACGTTTGACGTACCACTTACCAAAAAGTGAACCAGCTAAGCCTACCCCCAGAGTATTGTATATATTGACACTGGAGTTCCAAGTACCAGTACCCGTACCACGAACCAAAATATATCGCGTACCAGGTAACTAGGATTTGGCCATTGACTACTTTATTTTGACTTATTATAAGTTGAAATGAAATTATCCTTTTGATTTGGTTAAGTGAATATGCATATCATTGAGTTGCTTGGAAATGATTATACATTATACTCAACATCCTCTTCATACTGCTCTTTTATTGGTTCAAGCAGTTGCTTGGAATCATCATGAGCCACAGGTTCTTCTTAGTGGATCTTATGGTCACTCAGTTATCATGGTAATAAAAATTGTTCTTTTTTGTCATCTAACAAAGTTTGATGCTAGAACCTATAATTGCAATACTTATTTTCAAATGAATACCTAAGCATTGAAAATGCAAATTTATTATTTGTTTGGGCAGTTATTTTTTCATGTTCCGTCAAGATACTCTATTTTGATGTAATAGCCATACAAATTGTAGAAGGGCAGAAGGATACCTGCACATCCTGGATTTAGGAGGTCTAACACAACTGATGTTGAAAGCTTGGCATGGGATCCCCACAGTAGTCATTAATTTCTAGTATATTCTTCACTCATTCATTTGCAATGGCCTTACTTTAGTTTTGTAATCCTTTTTATTCTTGTAAGAAAAGAAAGCAAGGAGTTACATAATCACTATATTATAACTTACAAGTTTATTAGACACCATTATTTTGTGGTTGTTTGTTGGCTATAACAAACTTACGGAACCTTGGATTAAAATCACTACAAATTGGCTTCTTTCAGTTTTCATAATTTTTTTTCTTATTCAAAATGTTATATTTTGAATTTTAGGTAGAGAACATTTTTTTTGTCTAAAAATTGAAATTAATTGAACAATGTATTATAGTTGGGTCTATTTTGTTATGTAAATATCTCAAAATTTCAATTTAAATATCGTAGTAAATTTTCAAAGTTTCAATTTGAAAATGATAGTAAATATATATAAAAATTCTAAAATAATAATAATAAAAAAAGGTATTATGAAATGCCCTTGGATAATTTTGGCCAAATCAAAATAAGCTGGGATAAGATGTAAAACATTAACGACACTTTAGATATAATTGTCCTTTGAAGATGCTCTCGTTGGTCCAAAAAATCAAAAGGATGATAAGGTTGGAATGTAGAGGTTATGCATGTTCACTGCTATAGGAAACACATGGGCACGAGTTTGAACCTCGGCTTTTCTAATCTTGATAGATCTCCTGATGGTTGTGTTAGATGCGGTCCGAAAGTTTAGGTTCATATTTAATATTTAATTTGATTTCCTATTTGGTTAGGGTTATTATTTTATTGTGAAATAAATATAAGCCATTGATTTTGGTATTTGATGGACGTACCGGATTTAAAGTTATCAATGTATATAAATTGGTCCTCTATCCACCTATTAGGGTTAGTAGACTAAAATCCATCTAATTCTCTGCTACGTAAATATTAAGGTTAAGGGAGAGAAACCAGATAACCAAAACCCAAATTTGATTCAAGTCTCTTTACGATATGATGAATTCTGCATCAAGTAAGTATTTTTATATTCTATTTATGTAGTAAATTATTTATTTAAGATCTTATGTTTTATGATCATGTCTATTTTACATGATGATTATGTTAGTTTAACATGTGGTATCAGAGCATGAGTTTTGAATAAATAATTTGTTCATATATTATGATTGTTGATTGTTTTATGTTCATGGGTGTTTATTGAAATCATT
>CATIWM010345177.1:0-18332 GCA_949671775.1 Mallotus repandus | reverse complement strand
GTATCAATGTCTATTAATAATGGTTGTTTACAACTAATACCACATTATATACAATTAGGAATTAAATATTTTATTCATTGACAAATTTGAATTTATTATAACACAAAAAAATAAATCATATTAATTGGAGGCGAACCTGTGCAAGTGTATATTTATCACCCGTTTATGTAGTAATTATTTCTGGTTCAAAACAATATTAATATAATTATTACTTAAAATTCCATGTTTTATTTTCCTTTGAAAAATTTTATGTTTTGCCAACATAGGCGTTTTTATCTTAAACACGGCCGTGTTTCATGTATGTTATTTAATCAGTGAAATTATGTTGATGAAACGACTAACAAAACGGGTGTGTATATTTACTTGTGTGCTATACCATAATATTCCAGAGAGTTACACGGGCGATTACATTGGCATATGGCATCCCGTGTCTTCAGAATATAAAGTAACCAGTAATTACACGGTCATGTAATTTGAAATATGGGCATGTTTGAGATGGCAGTCTTCCAGTAACATGTCATGACACATGGGCGTGTCCTTTCCCCTGTATGAAAGTTCATACTATGCCAGAGAGTTACATAGGCATATACACTGGCATTTTTCATCCTGTCTTTCATCCATTTTTTAACCAGTACACTTTACTGCTAATAACACACCCATGTTGATGCATGTGTTACACCTTTATATATATATATATATATATATACACACACACAAATAAACTTATTTCCCCATGAAAATTTGCTTGCCTCCTCCTTCAACTTTACTATTTCTAAAAACCATATATCATTTTACAAAAATGAAAGGATAACACACCTTTAAAATATATTATATGCGTAAACACTAAATTATACAACATAAAAATTACATTAACAATATACACAATTTCTTAATTTATTTATGAATATGTGATATCCAACACATTTAACGGTAAAAACTTACTTCAATGCGTGAGATTGGAATGGGGAATTCACAAACACAAGCAAAATATATGTGAAAAAATAAAACACTTTAAAATGGAAAATAACAAAAATATGGTAATAATATAATCCCATCAACAGTATTCTGATAAAACCTAGGCTTAGCCACAAAATATGAAGCAACATTATTGAAATAACATATTAAAATATCCTAAATAGATTGATAAGATGTAAACATGAAGGAAAATAATCTAATCCTCGTTTACTAGGATCATCTTGCTGCATAGGTTGTTGAAAATTCTTGATGCTAGTAGTTGAATAAGCTGAATAGAAATCTGGTGTAGGTTGACGGTATGGAGGTGTCAATCCACGATCCAAAAGCAAAGTGGACATGCCTTGTTGTAGCCAACTAATCTGAGCTTGCATAAGCTGAAGCATCAACTCGTGGCAGTCCTGAACTCTCCTTATCTCAATCCATGGATCCGGTTGAGGCTGCAGAGCCTCGGGTTGCTCAACGCTATCAATATCCGCTTCCTCCTCAGCATTAGTATTTTGATGTTCAGGTATATTTCAAACTAAAAAATACTATTCACCCCTCTTCTCTATGGTGGTGTATGATCTGCAAGTGCACAGAATCGTCCAAGTAGTAAAAGATTATCGATCCCACAGGGAGTAGATGTTAAGTATTGGATTACTTTTTATATTTATTTGTCTAAACAATCGAAGAAAGATTTAACTAAGAAAATTACAAATAATTGAACTAAAAATTAAACAGAACAATAAAATAAAATTTAACTAACAGAAAATTTATCAATATAATAAAGGTTAGGTTTTTATCCCCGGCTCAATTTTAACTAAAGATCATGTTAATTTCCCTATCACTTATGAATTTATTTCATTCCCTAGGCATCTTTAAACATATGAAAGTCTCTCTCAAGCACTCACATAATTCTGCCAACCATAATAACTACCCAAGCGATTAGCTCTCGCTACTTGAATAATTAATTATTTTTGATAATTAAGTAAAGCCATACAAGGGATATTAATCAACCAAACCGTTTCTCAACCTATTTTGATTAATTAATAGATTATTATTTTGTTCTCAATAAGGATCTTCTCTCGATCTCACCCTGTTGTCTAGTTCAATCCTTAGGATGATCAAGCCTGGGAAAGCATTATGTTCAATCATAATCATGGTTTGTATGTGTGGTGATAAGGAGTCTAACCTATTAAGTTCATTCTTGAGCCGGGTCTAAAAACCCCAGCTACTAATTTAGCTACTTATGGCAATTAAAAAGAAAGAAGAAGAAGAAGAATTGAATAACAAACATAACCATCATATATTGTTAAATTAAGTTCTAAGAATAAAGAAGACAAAACCCCTTTTAATTCTCTTGAAAGTGATTGCAAAATGTTCTTTAATATAAAGTTGTTCTATTGCAAAAGAGAAATGGGACTAACTAAAATTCAGACCAGCCAACCTCTATAAAAGAGGTAAACAAGGGCTATTTATGATAGTTCTCAAATAAACCTTAAAAATAGTTTCCAAAATTGATTTTTGCCGAAGTGCACAGAAGTGCACGGCTGTGCACTTCCTTATGCATGGCTGTGCATCGCTACTGCTCTGGAAATCATCGAATCAGGATTGGATGTGCACACCCATATGCATAGTTGTGCATTTGGTTCATGGATGTGCAAATTTGGATGCACGGTTGTGCATCGCTGTTTGACTGCAACGTGAAATGTTCAGGCTTAGGATTTGCTGTGCACACCTATATGCATAGTTGTGCATGCCTCTTCATCTTCAGTTCATGGAGATTTTAAGCTTTCCTCTTCAAGTTCCAACATACATTCCACTTGTATTTATACAAACTTGGGCACACCTAACTAATTAACACCAAAACTAAACTAAAAACAACCAAAATTTAATAAAAATTATAAAAACCTTTAAAAACATAAGTAAAAACACTTTAACATATAAAAACATAACAATTTAGTGCTCAAAATACACTATTTTTCGCACTTATCAACTCCCCCACACTTGAGCTTTTGCTTGTCCTTAAGCAAAACATGAGAACACCCCATTCTTAAAAAGAACTCAACTCATTTCTTAGCTTTAACTTGACTAGCTATGACAATCTTCACTTAATATAAAGCTTGACAACTTAAAAATTAAAATAATCACTCGAGGTTAAAGACATGTGAAATTACCGTGTAAAGAGCAAACTTCCTAATTGAATTCTTGAAAATGGAGAATTAAGATCAAAGAAGATGGAAGCAAATAAAAATTAACCCAACACTTGATTAGCCAACGTTTCTAATGCATAAGGCACTTTTTAAGCACTTTATCAATTATAGTTTATAAAGGTTTTCCCAATTGCAATATCCCCCACCTTTCCCACACTACTTAGTTTGGATACCTCATAAAGGGTCCTTTGGATACTCATACTCTCATTTGAAACCATTGGAGTAGAAACAACATATAAAGATTTTGAATTTTTGGATTTTCAGCTCCTTTAAAATAAGTGCATTTTATGCTCCATCTCGCTTTTTATTTTATTTTTTTTCTTTTAATCACCAAAATACACAAGCATTAACTAACTTCAAGAATTGAATTTTAGATCTTTACTTATAAACACCTTTCTCAAAAATCAAGACTGTAAGTTCAATCACTCAATTAGGAAGTAATCATTAAGTTCATTAAAGATTAAAAAGTCTCTACCACAAGTCATTACCTTAATCTTAAAATTCCAAACTCACATTAAATGAAGATTATCACATCTTTTCAAAAAAACTAGACTCAATGAATTAAATTCTAATTGAGAATAGGTTGGAAACTCTCAAGTGTTATGCATGAAATGCATCCTAATAGCTATATGCAAGAAAGAAAATAACAAAATGAAATGCATGATCCATTCCCCTTTTTAACAATAAACACTTAAAAACAACAAAACACCACAAAACAAAATAAAACAAAAAAACAAAAAATGAAAAGTAAAAGTTTAGGAAAGATCTCCCCTTTTTCATTGCAATGGTGGAGGTGTGGACTTGTTGGGGTTGACGGACTCTACAAGCTTCTTAAGCCTCTTGAAATGGCTCTCTTGTGATTGCTACAAATTTTCCATCATTATTTGAAGCTCATCCATCCTAGTGTAAAGCTTTAGCTCTAGCAAGTCCATACGAAGTAGTAGCGTTTACTCTGTAGTTGCTTCATTCTCTAAAGCTTTCCTCTTTAACCAAGCTTCATTGCTACTCCTCTCACTCTCCTCATCATCATTTAAAAAAGACTTTTATAAATGCTTCAATATGTATTGGCACATCAAATAACATTTTTTACTCTCTACATCCTTGAGAGTCCTCCACTCAGTTATAATGTCAGCCCGAATAAGCACTCTCTCACCAAAAATTTGGGATTTGAAAACTCCCATCTTTTTAGTAGAGAATGTAGCATTGAATGATGAGAAGTATTGTCCCAAAGCTATTATGATGTGCCCATAAAAAGAGGTGCCTTCTTTGCCTGCATAACTGGCAAAATAGTCTAGATAATAAAGCGAGCACTAGAAACCTTGGTGTTAGTATGCATATAACATAACATAAAAGCTCATTTTTGACACCTTAGCACTATCTTGTTAATGTATGTGCCATGAATTTATGCATTAGCAAATAAATAGGATCCCTAATTAGACCACTAACCATCATTTCTTTCTCATTGAAACTACTATCTTTAGTGAGTCTTTTCCAAAATGCAAGCATGTCATAATCACTTAGTGGTTGTTTAAGTCCCCCAATAGGAAATCCAAAAATATAGGCCATAAGTTCACAATCAACATGAAACTTTCTTCCAAAAAGTCAACACGAAAACAAGTATGTATCATCATTCAAAATTCTAAAAGTGGTGTGAAACTCAAGTGTAAGCTCATACAAAGTGTCATGTTTCATTTTAAAGAACTTAGACCACCCTAATTCATCACTAAAAATTTCCATATCTTCATAAACTCCTATGTCATATAACACACAATCATCAAAGAATTTAGGCAAGGTGAACTTTCGCTTAAGAAGAGAATGAAATTTCTTACCCTCCTCATGTGAGCGAATAGAGAAAAGGGCACCATATTCTTTAGTGAGATCACTCACCTCATTACCCTTTTTCATAATTGCCTTACCTTTCCCTTGGCTACCTTTTCCTTGACTTGTTTGTTCATGTTTTTCTTGAGACATCTTCAAAATAAGAGTTGAATACTATTAGCATAAAAGAAAAAAAAATGAGAATGATAATTGATTAGGGTTTCTCACAACATATCTAAATTCTTTATATGAAGAGTTCTCCCTAAACATTAAAGAAAATGAAAAAAATGAAACCTAGAAATTTTCTCCTCACATTAGGAAGAAAAGAGAAATTCAAGGGTTCAAAAAAAAAGGAAAGAAATAAAAGAAAACAAAAAATTTTCCTGAATATTAACTTACTAAATTTCAAAAATAAAAACCTAACTAAAATGGAAAAATAAAAAGCACCTGGGTTTTTGTTTTTTGATCCTGTGTTTGTGCACGACTGTGCACAAGTGAATGAATGCCCAATCCTGATTGTAGATCTTAGGGAAATTGCAGATGTGCAGCTGTGCACAGATAATGCACAGCCTTGCATCTGTAGAATTGCATTTTGTAGAATGCTTTTAAGCACAAGTTTGATCATTTATCTATAATCTTTCATTTCTATAACAATGTAAACCAAACTTCAGACTTCCAAACTTCAGACTTGCAAACATCACATTGCACACAAAAATATTGCATTAAAACCAAATGAACATTCATACAACCCTTCAAAACTAATTAACATGTGTTCACAAACAAACCACACTTAACAAAAATGTAAATTGTCCGAACATATCAACACTTAAAATAAACAAAACTAGTAAAATGCAATTAAAACATTAATCACTCCTATGGTGGAGCATCATCTCGTTGCTCCTCTTGCGGTGGTTGAAGTGAAGGAGGTACAAATCTTTGGTTCATAAAAAATGCTCGAAGGTCTTGATGCATTGAATGAACACTTCTAGTGAGCTCTTCCACATTTGCATCTAAAACGCCCATTTGCAGTTGTAAGTTGTCCATTCACTCAACCATAACATCAACCTCTTTTTCCTCTTCTCCTTCTTTTTCGGCATTTGGAGATAATTGTTGCTCACCGGGGAGTGGTGTAAGCCTTGGTAAGTGGGTTGTACTATCCCTATTGCTTACATCATGGCTATGTCAACCTTGTCTCTCCCCTTAACTTTCTTAAACAGCATATCAACTATTTCAAAACCTACATAATGTGTAATTACCGTAACCAAACCCCTAATTTTTATTGCCGCATTGAAACTTTGAGCAACATCTTTGAGTTTCAAGGCAATATCATAGCATAAATCAAATTTTCTCCTATGTACCATACAATAGAGGACTTGTAATTCGATGTTTGGAATAACTGAATCCCCCTCTTTCCTAGCCAAAAATTATGTGTGCCATGACCCGGTGTACATACCTGAATGCATATGAATGCATTTTTTACTCTCTACGAGTCCTAGCCTCATAGGTTGCATGCCTATCACCTATCAACTCGTGCCAAAATTCATTCATATCAAAATGAATACTAGCTTCATGCTCTTTTGAAAGTTTAAAAACATCATTCAATTTGAACAACTCTAAATGGAAATCCCTATTGCTAAGCTTAAAGTTAATGAACCTAGCCCTTTCATCCAAATGATATGATGATAAGAACTCATATGTAGGCTTAAGATAAGTAGGATATACTCTCATCATGTACTGCTCCCACCCAATATTTTGCAAAAGCAAAGATACCTCATCAGACAATCCCGTAGTAGTTAACGCATTTTTATATGGGTATCCATTAGATTAAATCTTCCTACGCACAATATCCTTAAATTTCTTATATTGAAGTTCATTAGCAAAAGTAATATTTTGAGGAAATACCATTACCTTTTGTTCTTCCTCTTCCCCTCCTGGATTCCTTGAATTTCCTCCAAGTTTTGAACATTTGGGAGGAGGCTCAATTTGCTTTACCGCTTGGGATTTTTGCCTTAGCATGATTTATGATGAGAATGAAAAATTGGAGTGAAGAACCTATGGTTTGAATGTGAGAGATAATAAAGGGAATGAAAGTTTGTGTTTGGGAAAAAGTGATGAATGAGGAGGATGAGAAGGCTATTTAAAACGGTTTTGAAAGGAAGAAAATGAAGAGTTACTTTGAATGATAATAACAGGCATGCTTTTTAATTTCATAGTGTTGTGATGCATGGTTGTGTAGTATAAGTGTGCTACTATGCACTTAAGTTAAGCGCGAAGATAAGCAGGGCATGCATGGCTGTGCACTTTCAAGTGTACGCCCAATCCTGGTTCCAATATTTTGGGGTCTGAAAGTGCACAACTATGCACTTTCAGGTTCATACTCAATCCTATAAGTGTCATTTTTAGTGAGGTAAATGCATGGCTGTGCACTTTCACATGAACGGTTGTGCATTTTCATTTTGCTAAAAAATGCATCAAAAGCAAACTACAAAACACATCATAACTTTCACAATCATCTTCATTCCAAATTACAGTCAATAAACACTCAATATTAGCTAAATTATTACCACTTCTCAATAACAATAAACACATAACATGTAGTCACATATTTCTAAACAACAATGAAAGAAAACTTTAAAGTTTACTTCTCTAAATATCTACAGGTGACTACAACAACCTTGTCATCTCAAAATCCCTTTCTATATAATGCAATTTTGTTCCTGGAATATTTCACCATAGGGCAGGTCAATGAAAGAAAATAAAAGAAATAGTAAAATAAAATAATTAAGAAAAATTGAAATCATACTCTACACTTGGTTAAGCTCTTAAGAAGCGCTTATTTAAAAGCTCATAAGCTTGACCTCTTTTTGTGTTACTTTACAACATTGTTCAAGTAGACAACATGTTGAAAATCATTAACAGTGTCTCCATAGTACCTCTTCAGTCTTTGACCATCAACCTTCAAGCTTTCCCTTTTACTAGTCATCACCTCAACTGCTCTATATGGGTATACCTTAGTCATAGTGAAGGGTCCTGACCATCTCGATTTTAATTTTCCTAGGAAAAGTCTCAGTCTTGAATTGAAAAGTAACACTTGGTCTCCTCTGTAGAATTCTTTCTATCTCATATTTTCATCATGCCATCTCTTAACTTTTTCTTTATACAGTTTAGAGTTCTTATAAGCATCTTGCCTAATCTTATCTAACTCATTCAACTGTAACATCCTTTTCTTAGCTACTTCTTTGAGATCATAATTCAAAGACTTCACTGCCCAATATGCTTTATGTTCTATTTCCACTAGAAGGTGACAAGCTTTTCCATGCACCAACCTAAAAGGTGACATACCTATTAATGTCTTATAAGCTGTCCCATAAGCCCACAAAGCATCATCAAGCTTTCCAGTCCACTCTCTTCTAGATTTTCCTATAGTTCTCTCCAAAATCCTTTTCAAATCTTTGTTACTTACTTCTACCTGTCCACTAGTCTGAGGATAATAAGGCTTAGCTACTCTATGTCTAACCCTATATCTAGTTAACAATATCTCCATGTTCTTATTATAGAAATGAGTACCTCCATCACTACTTATAACCCTGGGCATCCCGAATCTAGCAAATAGTTTCTTTAGAAACTTGCATACAGTTTTGGCATCATGGTTGATACATGCTTGAACTTCTACCCATTTAGACATATAGTCAACACACAGCAAGATGTAATGATTACCTTCAAAAGATGGAAAAGGTCCCATAAAGTCAATACCCTAAACATCAAATATTTCAACCTTTAAAATTCTTATTTAAAGCATTTCATCTCTCTTTAATATGTTCCTACTACATTGATAAGAATCACAAGATTTCACAAACTCCTTTGCATCCTTGAAAATGGATGGCCAGTAAAAACCACATTCCAATACTTTAGATGAAGTCTACTGAGGTCCATACTGTCCTCCACAGTTTAAACTATGGCAATGATGAAGAATTGAGTGGATTTCTTTATTAGGTACACATCTCCTAATAATACCATCCCCACACATCTTCCAAAGAAAAGGATCATCTCATATATACCCCCTAGAGTCATGAATCAGTTTTTTCTTTTGTTGATTAGAAAATTCTGGGGGTAATTTACGCTAGAAATGAAATTAGCAATATCGACAAACCATGGTGTAGCAAAATTTTGAAGAGTAAAGAGTAACTTATCTAGGAATGTATCTTTGATCTCCTCATTTGCTGCTCTTTTGCATTCCTCAGATTCCAATCTTGACAAATGGTCTGCTACTACATTTTCTATTCATTTCTTGTCTTTTATTACAATATCAAATTCTTGTAATAAAAACACCCATCTTATCAACCTAGGCTTTAAGTCTTTCTTTGTAAGTAGGTATTTTAAAGCAAAATGATCTGTAAAAACCAACACTTTTGAACCAAGTAAATATGATCTAAATTTATCAAAAGTAAAAATCATAGCTAGCATCTCCTTTTTAGTAGTGGCATAATTTATCTGAGCTTCAGACAATGTTTTGTTTACATAATAGACCACATGAAGCTTTTTATCTTTTCTCTGTCCTAACACTGCTCCAATGACATGATCACTAGCATCACACATGAGTTCAAATGGTAAACTTCAATCTGGTGCTATAATGATTGGTGATGACGTAAGTGCCATTTTTGACCTGTCAAAAGCAATTTTACAAGCATCAGTGAAATTAAAAGTGTATCTTTCACAAGTAATTAACAAAGAGGTTTAGAAATTTTTTAAAAATCCTTAATAAAATGCATGTATAATCCTGCATGTCCCAAGAAACTTCTTACTCCCTTAACATTGGTTGGGTACTACAGCTTCTTAATAATGTATACTTTGGCTTTCTCTACCTCTATGCCTTTGTTTGAGATCTTGTGTCCAAGCACAATACCTTCTTCAACCATGAAGTGACATTTTTCCCAATTTAATACTAAATTGGTTTCTTGACACTTGGCAAGCACTCTATCAAGATTTGTTAAACATTTCTCAAAAGAATTACCATATACTAAAAATAATCCATAAATACTTCTATGAGTTCTTCAACCAAGTCTGTAAATATGGCCATCATGCACTTTTGAAATATTGCAGGAGTATTGCACAAACCAAAAGGCATCCTCCTGTAAGCAAATGTACCATATGGACAAGTAAATGTGGTCTTTTCTTGGTCCTCTGGAGCTATAGCTATTTGGTTGTACCCTGAATAACCATCTAAGAAACAATAAAATGCATGACTTAAAATTCTCTCTAATATTTGATTAATGAATAAAAGTGGATAGCGATCTTTCCTAGTGACTGCATTTAATTTCCTATAATCTATGCAAACTCTCCAACCATTAACGACCTTAGTAGGAATCGAATCTCCCCCCTCATTTTCTAGTATTGTCATGCCCCCTTTCTTTAGTACACATTGAATAGGGCTAACCCAAGAACTATCTGAGATGGGATATATGATACATGTATCTAACAACTTAAGCACTTCTTTCTTAACTACCTCTTGCATGTTTAGGTTCAATCTTCTTTGTCTCTCAATCATAGTTTTATGTCCTTCCTCTATAAATATTTTATGCATACAATATGAAGGACTTATACACTTAATGTCTGAAATTTGCCACCCCAAAGCTTGCACTCTCTTTCTCAATAACCAAAGAAGAATACTCTCCTTATCCTCACCAAGTTTTGATGAAATAATAACAGGTAAAGTTTGGTTCTCATCTAAATAAACGTATCTCAAATGAGGTGGTAAAGGTTTTAGTTCTAACTGAGCTGATTTCTCAAAAGAAGGAGGGATATGTGTTGTGTTTGGAAGTAGTTATGCTCTATGCATTAGAGAAGAGTACTTAGAGGACTCTTTCTTAGAATTTTGTACCTGCAAGCACATCTCTAATTCTTTCAATTCATAAGATTTTTCCAACCTCCCTCATTGGACTTCACTTACAATATCATTAACTACATCAATTCTTATGCAACTATCAAATTTAGGTGGGTGTTTCATACCTTAGTAAACATTAAACTTACAACTTTTCCCTCCTACTCTTAATGTGAGAGTACCTTCAAAGACATAAATAATTTCTTTGGCAATGAACATGAAAGGCATCCCTAAAATCAATGTTACATCTTCATCTTCCTCAAAGTTAATTACTACAAAATCAACTGGAAAAATGAATTTCTCAGCTTTTACCAGCACATCTTCCATAATTCCTTCAGGTTTCTTGATCGTCCTATCTACAAGCTATAAGCATATGTTGGGAGCTCTTTCTTAACCTAGGCCATGTAAACAGATAAAGGCATTAAATTAATAGAAGCACCTAAATCACAAAGAGCTTTTTGAAAATTTAAATTACCAACAGAACAAGGTATAGTAAGACTCCCTAGATTTCTTCTCTTTAAACGAAGCTTGCTTGAGATGATAGCACTACACTCTTTATTAAGAGTTATAGTTTTAAATTTAGCATACTTGAGCATTTGAGCTATTACTTCCAGTAAAGGTATATTCATATGCAATTTTCTGAACATCTTTAAGAACTTTGCAAACTGTTGATCATGTTTTTGCTTTTTAAGTCTCTAAGAAAATGAAACTGGTGGCTTATATGGTTTAAGTGGTAGAGGAGATTCTTTCTTTTTGCTGCTATCTTGCTTTGCTTCTTTTTCCTCAACTTGTTTCTTAACATGCTCTTGCTCTTTTTCTGCTTCCTCCCCCTCTTCAGTAGTTAGCGCAGGTGCACTCTTCTTGGGTGGTTGTAATTTTGCACCACTCCTTAAAGTAATAGCCTTCACTTGATCCTTAGGGTTCTTTTCAGTGTTGTTAGGTAGTGCTCCCTGATTTCTTGAAGATAAAGAATTAGCTAACTGTCCCACTTACACTTCCAAATTATGAATTGAAGAAGAATGGTTCCTGAACATTAATTAAGTATCCTGATGCAACTATTCAAACCTCCCTTCTAATCTCTTGGTAGCTTCACCCTGTTGATTCATCTTAGTTAGCATCATATCCATGAACTTATCCATTTTACCTTCTAGAGAAGCTATTGCCAAAAAAGAAAAAAATTTCTCTCTAATCTTTTAGTAGCTTCATCCTGTTGATTCATCTTAGTTAGCATCATATCCATGAACTTATCCATTTTACCTTCAAGAGAAGCTATTACCAAAGAAGAAGAAGATTTCTCTTGTTGAAGTTAAGATTCTCCTTGATGTTGTCAACCCTTATTTCCTATAAAACTCGATGGTCCTTGAGATCTTTATTGATTGTTGCCTTGATTGCTCAATGAAAAATTTGGGTGGTTCCTCCAACTAGGATTATAGGTGTTTCCTATTACAGGATTTTGTGGTTATCCTTGATTGAAATTATCCACATAATTCATACTCTCTATGGATAAATCTTGCATTTGTTGACATTCTATGGTAGGATGTCCACTGGCAAACCTCACATGATGACAAAGTGTTGGTGAAATTGCATTAAGACCCATCTTGTTTATTCTCTTTGTCAAAGCATCCAGTTTAGCATTCATTATAGTCATTCCATCCACATCCATAGCTCCCCCTTTTCTTGGAAAAGCCCTTTCATTAGCCTACAAGCTTTGAGTAATAACCATTTCTTTAAAAAAGTTGCATAGCATCCTCTGGTGTCTTGGACATAATAATCCCTCCTGCTACAACATCAATATTAACTCTAACTACTGAATTCACACCTTTGTAAAAAGATTGAGCTAAATCCCAAGTAGGAATTAGATGTGTAGGACATTATCTCTGCAAATCCTTGAATCTATCTCAACATTCATAGAAGCTTTCATCCTCCATCTGATAGAAAGAATTAATCTTATTTATGGTCTTCAACACTTTAATGGGTGGAAAGTATTTATTGAAAAAGGCTGTATACATCTCCTGCCAAGTGTTAATGGAGTTAGTTGGCAAACTGGTAAACTATCTTTTTGCTTTGTCAGCCAGTAAAAAAGGAAATGATATCAATCTGATAGCATCTGGCTGCACTCCATTCATTTTGAAAGCAGAACAGTACTCCAAATATCTGGTCATATGACCAATAGGATCATCATGAGGTAAGCCATTAAACTGAGAATTATGTATCATATGAATCAATGCTGGTTTAATCTCAAAATTATTGGTCACAATTGAGTTCTGATCCTCTTGCATATAAGGACTAACAAAGTCCCTCATGTTCTTTATGCATTTGGTCAATTCTGATTTTCAAGTGGAGCTGCAGGTGGTGGATCTTGCTGATTCTGATTATTTCCCCCATCCGTAACTTTATGTTCATCTTTGTTTCTAGCTCCGTTCATCATATTCCTTTGTCTTCTTAATCTCCTTCAAAAAGTTCTATCAATTTCAGTGTCTAGATATATAAATAATTCACCTTGTCTAGCATTATTACGCGTTGAGTGTATGCACTAGCAAAGCTCCTCATAAGAGATAATGGAAATTAAAGATAACACAAATTAATGTAAATAAAATAAAATAAAAAGTCTAAAACAAACAACATAAATTTTATCATAATATCAACTTATCACTCCCCGACAACGGCATTAAAAACTTGGTGGTGTACGATCTGCAAGTGCACAGAGTCGTCCAAGTAGTAAAAGATTATCGATCCCACAGGGAGTGGATGTTAAATATTGGATTACTTTTTATATCTATTTGTCTAGACAATCGAATTTAACTAAGAAAATTAGAAATAATTGAACTAAAAATTAAACATAACTATAAAATAAAATTTAACTAACAGAAAATTTATCAATATAATAAAGGTTAGATTTTTATCCCCGACTTAATTTTAACTAAAGATCATGTTAATTTCCCTATCACTTATGAATATATTCCATTCCGTAGGCATCTTTAAACATATGAAAGTCTCTCTTAAGCACTCGTATAATTCTACCAACCATAATAACTACCCAAGTGTTTAGCTCTTGCTACTTGAATAATTAATTATTTTTGATAATTAAGTAAAGCCATACAAGGGATATTAATCAACCAAACTGTTTCTCAACCTATTTTGATTAATTAACATATTATTATTTTGTTCCCAACAAGGATCTTCTCTCAATCTCACCCCACTGTCTAGTTCAATCCCTAAGGTGATCAAGCCTAAGAAAACATTATGTTCAATAATAATTATGGTTTATATGTGTGGTGATAAGGAGTCTAACCTATTAAGTCCATTTTTGAGCTGGGTCTAAAAATCCCAACTACTAATTTAGCTACTCATGAAAATTAAAAAGAAAGAATAAGAAGAAGAATTGAATAATGCAAACACAACCATCATATATTATTAAATTAAGTTCTAAGAATAAAGAAGACAAAACCCCTTTTTATTCTCTTGAAAGTGATTGCAAAATGTTCTTTAATTCTTTACCCTTGATAATGTTTGAGTAATAATTACAAAAGAGAAATGTGACTAACTGAAATTTAGACCAGCCATCCTCTATAAAAGAGGCAAACGATGGCTATTTATAATAGTTGTTAAATAAACCCTAAAAATAGTTTCCAAAATTGATTTATGCCAAAGTGCATTGTTGTGCACTTCTTTATACATGGTTGTGCATCGTTGCTGCTCTAGAAATCATCGAATTAGGATTGGTCATGCACATAGGCATTTGGTGCATAGCTGTGCAAATTTGGATGCATGACTGTGCATTGATGTCTGACAACAACGTGAAATGTTTAGGCTCAGGATTGGCCATGCACACCTTATATGCATGGTTATGCATGCCTCTTCATCTTTAACTCATGGAGATTTTGAGCTTTCCTCTTCAAGTTCCAACATACATTCAACTTACATTGATCCAAACTTGGGTACACCTAACCAATTAACACCAAAACACCAAAATTAAACTAAAAACAACTAAAATTTAATAAAAATTATATAAACTTTTAAAAACATAAATTTCATGGAATTTAAGTAAAAACACCAACATTCAAGAATAAAATAAATACTTTAACATCTAAAAACATAATAATTTAGTGCTCAAAATACACTATTTTTCGCACTTATGACTCCACCATCCTTATAGCTCTATACACGTCCATACCCAATGCAACCACCAAAGAAGTCATAGTCAAATTTGTTATAGAATCAAATACATTTAGGTTTTTAGCCAACCTAGTGATAAAAGTCACTCCACATAGTGCACCTTATGATTTTCGAGACATATAATAAAAATAAAGGGCTAAACCATATGTAAGGTTGCATAAGTCATTCCGCTCCAAACAATACAAATAAAATAAATCTCTCAATGTAACAATGCTTGTACTATCCTTACATCCATTAATAGTCTGAGCAACAATTATATGCAAAATTCTGAGAGTCGGGGAAGTAAAAGAGGTACTCTTTGATTTGGTAGGTTCATATTTAACAGAAGCATTTAGATGTATATGTTGTTTCCAAAAATTATTGGTAGTCATTTTACTAGGAAATTTACATAGTGTAAGAGCATGACACTAGGTTTTAACATATTCAACATTATAAATCCCTAAATTTACACCAAATTGATTAATGGACATCTCAAAATTAACACCACCTAACCTAAATTTGACACCCCATCTCTATTATTATCAATACCATTTTTATTCGTATAAAATGAGGATAAAAATTTGACTAACAACTCTTTATATGTAGGGTCATCAATTATTAGTAAATCATTCCAATTTCCATGCCTAAATTTACCCTCAATATCACGTCGAATCCCTAATTTCTCTAGATCATTCCTATTAGGCTCGATTGGGTAAGATAATAATATGTGTACCTTTACTTGCTTTTATGGGTCAGTAAATTAAAGAATTAGGTGGAGACTATAATTAGATGAGGAACTTGCTGTTTGGGGTGCCGTTTGAGGAGTCGCTTGATGTGGTGCTTAAGGTGGTTGAGCCTTGGATGGTGTTTGAGACCTATCACGTTAAGTAGATCTATTTGTACCATTCTTTAATCATTTGGGTCTTCATTCAGACATATTGCAAGTGATGATTGATAGAGAGTATAGTGAAAAAAAAAAGGATTTGGTTGATGATTTTTGAAGAAAATATAGGTTTGTTGCATTTGTGTTTTTTGAAAGGAAAATAAAGAGGTTTGAATTCAAAACAACAAAAGGTTATAAAGCTTGTCCTTCTTACCATAAGCATACAAGTGCAAAATACTTAAAAAGCTCAATGAAGTTATGTTATATGGATCACAGAAGATTTTTGCCTCTTAACAATAAATGGCGTAAAAATATAAAGTAATTCAATGGTAAAAAAAAGGTGAGAGAAATGTCTAAATCATTAATGGGTGATGAAGTGTTGATGGAGTTTACAAGATTCACTTCGATGCCATTTAACAGGGGTTTAAAAAGAAAGTATGATTCCATAAACAGTTTTGAGAATTACAAAGAAGAGTTTTTTTTTTTTTTGAGTTACCTTATCGGAGCACACTTCTTATTCATCATAATCTAGATGTAATGCATATTGAGAAGAATGTGTGTGATAATGTTTTGGGGACAATAATGAACATTAAAGGGAAAATAAAAGATACACTAAATAGTCATTATGATTTAATTAGTTTAGGCATCAGGTCTGAACTCCAGCCATTTCAACAAGGTGATGAGGTATGCATACCAGTTACATGCTATGTATTATCTAGTAGTGAAAAGGCTGCCATGTGCCAATTGCTAAGTCATTTAAAGGCACCAGACAATTTTGTCTTAAAAATTTCCCGATGTGTTAATGTGAAGGAGAACAAAATTTTAGGGTTAAACTGTCGTGATTGTCATATCTTAGTACAATAAGTTCTACCTCTAGCAATTCATGGCAAAAGATATTGTGAACCTCTTGTGCAACTATGTGAATTTTTTAGAGAGTTATTGTCACACCCGTACCCCAATTGTAAGTACATTTGCATTCATTATATTGATTGAATGTAAGTATATGTTAGTATTTATAGATATAATTATAGAGGAAGGAATTTAATTAAATCAAGTGATGATCCAAATCACTTTTTAAGGCTGTAATCGTCATCTCAAAGACTCTAGTAATTCATTTGGTAAGTATTTTAAGAGTTTTGGTTGATTTAAGTTAGGTTTTATAAGATACAGAATTCGGATTCTAAGTGCCTAATTTTTTTTAGTCCCTGTAATTCAATCATATCTTGAGCTAGAAAGCTCCAAATTAAGTGTTATTTAATGATCTGGAAACCTTGAAGAGTTATCTAAAACTTTTCCTCTTTGAGCTCGATCTGATTCTGTAATAACCTGAATTTGTGTGGTTATTAATATTAATATTATTATATAATAATAATTATTATTATTATTGATATTGACATTATTAATATTTTATTGTTACTATTATTGTCTTTACTATTATAATTATTATTAATATTGATATTAATATTATTTTATTATTACTATTACTATCTTTATTATTATTAATATATAAAATATATAAAATGAATAGTAAATTTTTTTCTATAAATTGATGTGCGGGCTGCAGCTGAAAAAAAATAAAAGTTTTTATACAAAATATTCAGTTTAGTCCCTATATTTTTTCTTTTCTTTCTCTTCTATGTTAACTACACAAATGACCTCCGATTAACACCAAATTTGAATCATAGCTCCTTCTTATCCTCTTCTAGCTTTTCATAGCTTTTATTTTGTGAGAAACCATCTACAAGCACTCAGAAATTTAGAAAGTACAGTCGGTATTATTTTTCAGATCTGCACTGTTCCGGCGGGTTTCAGGGGACAAGGTTGATTCCTTTGCGTTCCTCACGTTACCAGGAGTTCGTAGCCACCAACCACGCATCCGATCTACACCCGTAGAATATTTGGCGAATATTTTTAGATAATTTTAGTTTATTTTTAGATTTAATTGTTCAGTAAATATTTTGGGTTATTTGAAACTATTTTTGTGTTCTACTAGTTGTTAGGAACATTTTGGTATATTCGGTTTTATCGGATGTTAAGTTTTTTGGTAATGAATAGTGATTCCGATATTAATAGTGATTCCGACGTGAATAGTGAGTCTGACATTTTTAGTGATTCCGGCATGAATAGTATTTTTCGGCAAAGAATAGTGACCAGCCCAAAAAAATGTGATTTTATTTTTAATAAATAGTATAAATTATGAGAATTAATTTCCATAACTGGAGCTAAGTCAGATTCCTCGCATATTTTGAGATAAAAATTCCGGAAGTATTTTGGTGGAAATTTCTTAATTTCCATTTAAATTGTTTTAGTTTACCAAAATAATTTCTAGTAGCCTCAAATGTCGTATTTAGGATATTTCCAAGTCAATTTTTATTAATTCATTTTCTACAAGTCAGAGTGATTTTTCTAAGTTAGGCTTAAAAATAGTTTT
>CATIWM010345118.1:0-19345 GCA_949671775.1 Mallotus repandus | reverse complement strand
CATAAAATATTCAACTTGAAGTCTTTTATTAATATAGTGTTGAAGAAAAATTATTATCTTTTTTTCAGCTTTGTATAAAAATATCACATAAACAAATAATTATTTTTATGAAATTTGACATAATAAAAAATTCACATAAATAAGTAATTAAACTAGACAAGAAATATCATAATAACTACAAGAACACCAAAAATATAATCTGAATATTTATGTAAAGGAAAATATACCTAGAAATTATAATATTCAATTTCGTACCAAATAATTAAACGCTTGTATCATTATATTTTTGGAAAATAATGTATTACAAAATTTAAAAATAAAAATTACGCCGAATGTGTTTCTTAATATGTCTATTTATCTTTTATCCTTGCATTTATTGTAGAAATATGGTCAAATATTATAAAAAAATAAAAATAAAATATATAAAGTAACGTTTTATGGTGGTTATAAATACTCAAAATGAAGTGTTTTAAAATGGAAGATATATATATATATGGGCATCTGCCCTTTAATTGTATAACATTCATATCATTGCACAAATTCCTAATCTTTGTTCCAAGGATTATTATAATCAAAATGAGGGATAATCATCCTTCCCATACTCACATGGAGTGAAAAACAATTCTCAAAAGAATTAAAATTTTATTTTTAAACTAGTATAAAAAAATTCAATATTTTTTAAGAAATATATTGATGTATTTATAAAAACTTGACACTTGAAAGTTAAAAATTAAAAATAAAATATCAATACAAAAATGTAAAAAGTGTGAATTTGAATATACAATTAATTAGATGTCAAAAAATATTATAAATTGGAAAAATATAAAAATTGACCAACATGACCATTTGGAATCAAAATTTTTTAAATTGTTATTAATTGAAAGTTTGCATGTAAATCTCATAGCAATTTCAGTTCTCGTACTTGTATTCAGAGTTCAAGTTGAAACATTCTCGGCCATCATATTTGAGGATTTTTTGCCGGATGAAGCTTCACTGGAGGATCGAATGATCCAAATCAAGATTTCAGTTGCTGACTATTAGATATTGCCAAATGAAATTTAAAATATCACTATTTTATTTGCTACAATATGGTCAAATATTAGTAATTTTTATTTGCAAGAAAAGTGGAGATCTCGATTTTAAATTTCTACAGTCATCTAATATTAATGAATGTTATTGTCTTTATGGTGAATATTAAAGGAATGAGTACCTTATAATGTGTAGTTCATAATCCATTGTGCCTCGAAAAAAAAAAGGGTAAAATTTAAATCTTAATGCTATTTTTAAAATGATATCACCTTATTATTATTATAAAACATACCTTATACTTCGTTGAATAATTAAATTTGAATATAAATATCTATAAAATTTAACAAAGAAAAAATAAATTAAAATTTTATATTCATTTGGACATGATCTGATAAATGTAGAACAATAATAAATTACTAATTTATTTTTGAGAACAAATTTTTTTTTGGGAAAAGTATACTCTTTTTTCCAGAACTCCATTTATGTTTTTTTTTTTAATTTATTAGAGGTTCATCGTATAGAAATTTATAGCATATATAATTAGTGGTAATATTTTGATTACCTTCATGGTACATTTTATTAGCACCCATAAATAGGAAGACTTAACTCTCTTTTTTCTTTTTTTTTTTCATTTTATGCTACATCACAGACATATGTTTATTTTTAGTTTATAAAAGACAAATAATGTGAAACCTTTTTTTTTTCTTCTTTTTCTTTGAGAACGTATATAAATGCACATGGACATTGCACATTGGGAAAAACATCAAATAACAGAGATATATATATATATTAATTAACCTATATCATCAAATTTTTTTAATGCCTAGTTGTTTCAGCTCATCATGTGGAATAATTATTTTCTTCTGTGTCTTAATACGTCTACAATTTTTTAAATTTAGAGTATTTTATTAAATATTTTATATATTAATTATCATAATATTTTAACTAATTTAAATATTCATATAATTTCTTTTTAACTTACAGAAATATCTTATTTTATATTTTGTATAATACTAAAAACTATTAATAAATTTTACTTTGGCAACTTCACGTGTCAACTACTAAACTCCTATTCAATAGTATTTTAAAATTAGAAATAGAGTTGAATTGGTTATGATATCGGTTTGAAGTTCAACCATCCAACAATAAGTTCAATATAATATAAATATATTGTTAATTCTTTGCCCCATTAATGTGATTATCAATCTCAAATTAACTTTAGTTTTAACTTTAACAATTAATTTAGTTGCTAAATTGTACACTTAAGTGTGTTTATAAGTTAGGTTCAAAGGTGCAATCAATAGGCCTTAAATCGAAATTCAAACAATGTTATTCAGAGGTTGAATTGTCCTTCATGATCCTATCACAGTCGTGAGGAAGGTCACAGGCACAAACCTGACAAAGAGCCTAAGTTATGAAGAGCTCAGTGACCCTCACAATCATAAGGAGGCTGCTCACAGTTTTGAGCAGTGTCAACACTAATTTTACTTCTTTTATAACAGTCAAATGTAAGTGCAATGGCTAGTATTTCAATCTTCACCACTGTGACACCTCCTCTCACAATTGTGAGCGGAATTTTTTTCCTATAAAAAGTGAAAGGAACATTAAATGTAGATGAAAAAGTACTGGGACAAATTTTCAAGTCTCCAACATTTAATTTCACACCCTCCACTATAAATACAAGCTCAAGACTTTAATTAAAGAGTTAGAGAGTTGGTGGAGCAAATTTATTATGAAAGTTCATAAAGCCAAAGTTAGTTTCTTTCTCATTTCTTTTCATATATTCATTTCTTATAAACAACCTCTTGTTGAGTTTGTATTTGCCCTTCTTGTGAAAGTTGAGTGTGTGTTTAGTTGATAGATTTCTTTCAACTACTATTTCTTGGGGTTAAGAAGTGGGTAGTGAGATCAATCAACATTAGATTGGTGTTGTGCCTCGTAAAAACACCTTGAATGTAGACGTTTAAGTGCGAGCCTTGAAAACACTTAGGACGATTTAAGTGTAAGCCTTAAAAATGCTTACGAAGAGATTTAAGTGTAAGCCTTAAAAATACTTAGGAAGGCGTAAGTGTGAGCCTTAAAAGCATTTAGAAAAAGGTTTAAGTGTGAGACTAGAAAACACTTAGTGAAAGATTTTGAGTGAGCTTAGAAAACTCATTATTGTAAGGTTAATGTTAAGCTATGAAACACCTTATTGTATATAATTTTGATAATAAGTTAGTGTGGGTGATTAAAATTTTTAATTTGGGGATAAGTTAGGTTGGCAACAAAGGATTAGTTGAGAATCTAAAATCCCTAAAATTATTGTGTTTTCATGCTTGCCTCATTCTCATTCTTTGTGTTCTCATATTTGTTCTAATCTTCTCTCATTAATTTTATTTCATTTCAATTAATCTCAAAATTTTATTTGCCCTATTCACCCCCTTTAGGGCACTTACAATTAGTATTAGAGCCTGAGTTTTAGGTACCTAATTGCTAGAATTTAAGATAATGGGAAGTGAATTTCTTTTTTATAGAACCTTTAGACCCCTCTTTGATAGGAGTGATTATCCTTATTGGAAGCATAAAATAGAACTCTATCTTGATAATGATCCTATTAGACTATAAGATGTGATCCTTAATGGGTGAGATCCTCCCATGGAGATGGGTGATGTTATTAAAGTATGTAAAGAAAGAAAAGAGTGGTCTCAAAAGGAAAAAGAGAAGAATTACAAGAATAAAAGGACCATTTTGGCTTTTATTACTTCCATGTCAAGAGAGGAAGGAGGCAAACTTCAACATTATATTTCAACCAAGGAGATGTGAGAAACCTTAGAAAATTATTATGATGGCAACATCCAAGTGAGATCTAAGAAAGTTCAACTCCATGTATATAAGTATGAACTCTTCAAAATGAAGCCTTATGAGTCCATAACCAAGATGACCAATAGGTTGAATGCCCTTTTAATAACCTTGAGGAAGTTAGGCAAGCACTACTCAAAATAAAGATAAACACCAAAATTCTAAGAGTGCTACCCAAGAAGAATTAGGAATCAAGAGTAACCTACATTGAGGAAACTTGTGATCTTTTCAAGCTTTCAACTAACATCTTCATTGGTAAGTTTCTCACTTATGATCTTACCTTGAAACAAATAGAAGAGGAACAAGAAGGAAAAGAGGAGAAAAAGAAGAGCATAAGACTTAAGTAATTAACATAACATTAAGTGTTAGTGATATGCCCTAGGCCAATTATGTAATGGCTATATTTTGACATTATCAGATTTAAAGAGGTATTTTATTTATTACTGGCTAATTCTAATAAGTTCCTTGAATAATTAATTCTACATGAGGTCATAAAGTATGTGACTTGATAGTAAAATTCTTAGGTGAAACTTGAATTCTATCCCTAGTAGGTCATTATTATTGGAACAATAATGAATAAAGACTAGTATGAAGTAACTGATGGTTATATTTTAGTAACCATATATATGAGATATTAAGTCAACTCATAGGTATATATTTAAGAAATGATGTACTGGATCGTCCCATTGTGAGAATACTACATGGATAATTATCATAAGTGATTCTCATTATACTAGTATTATTTCAAGCCTCTAACCTGAAATCGCCATGGTTTTTTACATAATAAGTTCTGTATTTTGGCACATTTTTACACCATCTTTAATCGAATGATAAAACGAGTTGTAATTCGATATAGAATGAGTTATATGAGAAATGTGAGTGATTGAGATAGAATCTATCCCTCATCTATGATGAGAAGATATTTTTGGGATCCTCAATAAATTTGGACTAAGAAATAATGCATGGACATGCTAGAATGAGTTGATAAAGAGTTATCAGTATCAGTCTACTTGGGATCAATAAATAATATGATTGAATAATATAAGGATGATATAAACCATGCCTTATATTCAATCAAGATATTGTGTGACAAAAGGACTATAATACACATTCAACATTTGATTATGTCAAATTATTGGCCTTCACACAACTTGGGTAATTATAATGTCTTGCTAGAGGTCACTAATGACTTGTGGGCTAAAATATGAATTCTAGGCCTATTACCTACGTTGTGTGAACCTACAGGGTTGTATACTTAGAACAAGTCCAAAGCAGCTTTGGGTTAATTAACCCAATGATAATCTTTCTGAAAGATTAAATAAATAAATGGATAAATAAATATAAGTGTGTATATATTTATATTTATTTATTTTCTTATTTATGTAATATAAGTGTTAGCTCAAATAAATTAGATATGATTCTAATTTTAGAATTAGAATCAAAATAGAAAAAAGAAGTTTTAATTTACTAAATTTGTTTTGGTAAGTGGAGGTTAGAGAAATCCTAAATGGTGTGTGCGTGTGTGTATATATATATATATTATTTTTCTCCACCTCTTTTATGAAAAGAAAATCAAACAAAAGAAGTGAGACTTCAAAGGTGCTTGCACACCTACACTGTTTTGTTACCTTGTTTATGTGGATATCAATAAAGGACATGGTTTTATTAGCGGTGCCTTAATCTGACAAGAAAATATGAAATGCTCAAGGTAGGGTGTGACCGGTGTGAATTTGCTCTCTTCCTTCCAACCATCTTACCTCAAGATCATTTTAGTGAGCTTTGGAATCCCTCTTAATTGATTTATTCGAATTATGTATATCTTGTGAGGGTTTAGTGATTAAAATTTTAATTTTCACTGCGTGTTTGCATCACGAAAACCCAACTTTTAGGACTCAAGTGAAGATGATGAGGAGATTGAATCATTCATTAAGTACTTCATGCAGTACTTGAAGAAGAAAAAAATTGAACAAGTATAAAGAGGAGTGACTCTAATAAGGCCAAGGAAATTATATGCTTCAAGTACAAGAGATCAAGTCACATTTAAAATGAATGTCCCAAGCTCAGGTACAAGCACAATGAGTAAAGGAGAGAATAAAATCTTTCAAAGCTATTTGGGATGACTCATTCGAATTCGAGATGGAGGAGGAGTAATAAGAGCCATCAAATCTTTACTTCATGGCCTTGGAGGATAACCATAAAGTACCTCTATTGTCTACTTCTTCCTATAATAATTCTTATAATGATTTGTATGATAATGAGCTTGATGATGAGAGCTGCTTAGTCAGTAAAAAAGTGTAAAAAATTACTTTCAAAGAAAAAGATTTATAAAGAAAAATTTTCAAAATGGTCTAAGAGTTTTTAGGATTTGAAATCAGAATTTCAAATGTTAGTTCCTTAAATGAGAAACTCACTCTTGATTTTTAAGCATAAACTTCTTTGAAAAATGAGTTTGATAAAGTTAAGGATGAAAATGAAATGTGTTTAAAAGAGATTTTAGAATTAAAAGCTCCATTTCCAAATTTCATAAAGGAAAAGAAACACTTGATAAGCTTTTAGATTTTCAAAGGTTTTCATGGGAGAAATTTGGACTTAGTGATACTAATGGAGCCTTTACATCATAAAGTCCCCCAAATTTGTTAAAGCTACTCTCACTTCATCCCTCATTTATTTTGAGAATTTTAAAAATCAAAATTCTAAAATCAAGAGTCTTATGAATCCAAGTGCTAAGGGAAAGCCTTTAAGGGCTAATACTTCCAAGGCTCAATGTTTTAAAGCTAAAGAAAGAAACCTCAACCACATCATACATTCATCTGTTACAATAAGAGGCACATACATATGCACATTAAAACTCAAAATTCATGTTAATTGCTCTTGTAAATTGCATGCTCATCCTAGACCATTTTTGTCTTAAAAAGCCATCAACCATCATAACTATGGTAAACTTGCATATATTGGTAGTCAAAATAGATTTGCAAAAATTAAATATTTTTATTGCATGAAATTTGGATGCAAAAATTATGTGTGTTACTATAGAAAACTTCATCTCAACCTTCTACCTAGAAATTTTTTGGACACAAACAAACTTAGACCAATTAAGGTTAAAGTTCAAAAGGATGTTTGATATCATATTGTGTGTAGTTGAAGTTAACCTTATGCTAAGCAATGATAAGTTAGTAAAATCAATTTACTTTATTTGTCATTAGATATGCAAACATCAAATTGTCCAAAGAGAATTTGACTCTGCATGATCAAAATGATTCAAAACTTCTATAATTTTGATATATTATTCTCTCATTATTTTTCATTTGTATGCCTTAACTTTTAAAATACTCTTTGGATTACATATTTTGAATCTTCATTCCTATTGTCATTTTTTTTATATGAGTTAATGCTTTGAAATTGTTTCATTTCTCATTCAGAACCATGGTTACATTTTCATTTACTTTTCAATTGATATGAACATACATCTTTTTCCTTACGGCTTCTTCCTTTTTCACTTTGACAAAAAAGGGGAGAGAATTTTGGCATTTTGAATGATAATGATAATGCTTAAACTTTGAATTAAATGTCAAAAATGGGGAGAATTAAATAGTTGATATGTTTGACATAATATGCTAGATATGTTTAACTCACTTAGCATATACATAGGAGAAGAAAGTTTCAAAACTCTTTGGTATACGATTAAGGGGAGTATTACGAATAAATCTACACATGCATCTAGTGATTTTTAACTATCATTCAAAAATTGATTATGAAAGTCAAAAAGGGGGAGTTTGTTGACCCTTTACATAATCATTGTCATAATCAATCTCAAATCAACCTTGGTTTTGATTTTAATAATCATTTTAATTGCTAATTTATATATGTTAAAGTGTGTTTATAGGGTAGGTTCAAAGGTGCAATCAATAAACCTTGAATTGAAGTCTAAATAAGGTCATCCAGAGGTTAAATTGCCCTTTGTAATCATGAAGATGGGGCATGAACCAAACAAAGAACTTAGTTTTGAAGAGCTTATTGATATAAAGAGGCTGCTCATGATCGTTAATGGCATTAGCACTTATTTGCCTCCTTCTATAAAGCTCAAATGCAAGCTAGTATTTCAAGCCTTATTATCATGACACCTTCCCTCACAATTATGAGTTATGTTTTTTCTATAAAAAGTGAAAGAAATATTAAATGAAGATAAAGAAGTTTCAGGACAAATTTTCAGGTCTCCAACGGCTTTTACACCCTCAGCTATAAATATAAGTTCAATACTTCATTTAAAAGTTAGAAAGTTACTGGAGTAAATTTATTTTGAAATTTCATTATGCCAACTTAGTTTATTTAACATTTCTTTTTATATAATCATTTCTTATAAACAAACTCTTGTTGAGTTTGTATTTACCCTTCTTGTGAAAGTTGAGTTTGTATTCTTTCAACTACTCTTTCTTGGGATTAAGAAGTGGGTAGTTAAAATCAATCAACATTAGGTTAGTGTTATGCCTTTGTAAAAGTACCTTGATTATAGAGGTTTGAGTATGAGCCTTGAAAATAGTTGGGAATATTTAATTGTGAGCCTTAAAAACAATTGGAATGAGGTTAAAGTGTAAGCCTTAAAAATACTTAGAAAGGTTTAAATTGTGAATCTTAAAAACACTTGGAAAACAAATTTAAGTGTGAGCCTAGAAAATACTTAGTGAAAAGTTTTGAGTGAGCTTAGAAAATTTATTGTTGTAAGGTTGGTGTTGAGTCATAAAACATATTTGTATACAATCTTGGCAATAAAATTTATGTGAGCGATTGTATGTGTGTGTTCATCCTAATTTTGGTTATTTTATTTTAGGTATCAAACTTTAATTTGTATTTCTTTGATACCCAAATTTCAATTTACGAACAATCCACTAGTTATCTTATGGTAAAGTGTTGACATGGTCAATAGTTGAAAAATATTCATTGAATATTCTTCATGTCATCTTCCACATCATCTTCCACTTTAAATACATGTGGTCACTAAACTTTTATTTTATTTCAATTTGAATGCTCAACTATAATTTGTAAATTTAAATACCAAATATTTTATTTAAATTAAAATTATAACTTAATCAATTCCAATTATATAAGTAAATTATTCTCATCATATTAATATTTAACTTCTTAATATTTTTAATAACCATACAAGTTAGATATATTTTATATCTTAAAAATTATAAAATTAATATATATATAATTTTTTAAAAAATTAATTTTAAAAATTTAGTTAAATAGATAAAATTATTAATTTTCGTTTATATAGAAAATATAGTAATCTTATTCTCATTATACTAATATTTAACTTTTTAATATTTTAAATATCATTTCTACTCTTTAATATGTGTTACTTTTTAAATAAATAAAGTTTAAAGAATAAAATATATGTTTAAATTTTTTGACTTTATTTTTTTATATATATAAAGACACAATTTGATAACTTTATCCATTTAACTATATTTTATTATTAAATACATATTTTAAAGATATTCTTAACATTTATTAGTTTAAGGAAAATGATTTCATTTATCCTCAATAATAGGCCTATTTTTTAAATAATTTTTTTAATTTGTATCAATTTAGACAATTAATTTTTCAACTTCTTTCAATCTTATCTAACTTTTAATTAGTATATAAAGCTACTAATTTGGCTTGTTAACTTGTCAAAAACAATGCTAACGGGGCAATAAAATCAAAACGACATTAATTTGATCAAGAAAAAAATAAAAAAAATGGTTGGTTCGAGTCGGTTCAATTAAATATATATAAAATAAACTAAACCAAAAATATTTAAACAATCGAACTAACCTGAATAAGATCCAAATTAAATTGAACTGAACCAAATTGGTTTGGTTCTTTCGGTTAGTTTATTCAGTTTGACTTTTTTATTCTTACAATTTTAAACTAATTGGATTTATGTAATTTTGTACTATTTTAATAATATTTATGAGATCTATTATTGTTAAATTTATTTATTTTTTTAATTTATTAATTTTTAAAAATTAATTGAACCGATTTTCTAAAATGAATTTTAAAAAAATTTTGGTTATCATTTTTAAAAAAATTACATATATTAATGTTATAATTTTTTATATGTAAAATATATCAAAATTGTGTGCATATTAAAGTACTGATATGATGAGAATAATTTACTTATAAAATTAGGATTGATTGAGTTATAATTTTAATTTAAATAACATATTTGATATTAAAAAATAAAAATTGAAATTGAATATCCAAGTTAAAACAAAATTAAAGTTTGGTGACCATATATGCATTTAAGGTGGAATATAACATTGAAGTTAACATAGAAAAAATTTAATGAATATTTTTTAACTAGTGAGCACATTAGCACTTCACTATTAAGTGACTGATGATTGATACCTAAATTAAAATTTAGGTATTAAAAATTCAACTAAAAAATTGGTATCCAAAATAAAATAAACCAAAAGTTGGATGACCACGGGTGCTTTTAACCTTCTTAATTTATAAATACTCATCAATATACTTTATATTTAATTTAGTAATTGATTATATTAATACAAAGAAATTAATATAAATAAACATTAATAAATTAAAATTATTTTTTAAATTTTACTGTTTAGATATAAATCAAAATTTTAACAGATTTTCAATTTAACCGATAACACCAAATCGTGCTGTCTAAATTAAAAAATTTTAAAATAAAAAAAAATCATATTAAGCATTTTGGTAACATAAGATGCATAGTTATTGACTATTCATGGTCTAATCATATTGGTCCAACTATATAGTTGAGATAAAATATCACAACTTCTGGTATAAGACCATCACAACTTGCAAGATGAGATAAGATATCTCGTGTGTGTGTGTATATATATATATATATATATTTTTTTTTTTCTTTTGATTTGATGGTCATTAACTTTTTTTCTTTTCTTTTAATAGAAGAGTTCCTAATTTCTTCCAACCACAACAAAATAATAAAAGGAATTCACTACTAAAAACATTATTCAAATTTATTTTAATATACAATTTAGTTCCCATTGTTTGAAGATTCATATTTTTAGTCTCTAAAATTTGTTAGCATATCTACACGTTAGTCCTTGTTGATAAACTAAAAATTACATTTAAAATTCCTCTTTTTTTTTACATAAGATTAATTGTAATTTTCTCCTAATATATAGAGTTTAACTACATTTCAATATATGTAATATTATTCTTAATTATAATCGGGTTTTGACATTTTAATTCTCTAAAATCATACAATTTTCTTCAAGAAGAATACATAAGGAAATAACAATAAATAGAGTAGTAATTCATTAAAAAACTATTTGAATATATCCTAGATTCAATTAAAAATTTTTATCTTAACTTTCAATTTTTTTCAAACTCTATAACTTATAGGTTTAATACATATGCAATTCTTTAAATTTACCACATTTTATCAACTTGCCCTCTTAACTTATAAACAAATATTTTGACATCTTAATCTTCTAAAAACATGACTTTTAAAAAACTTTTTAAGAAGTTTATTTTTTTTAAAAAAATAATTTTATTTCAATTTATAAAAACCTTCAAATATTGTTAACAATGTTAAAAAAAATTATTTTAATAAGTTAATGTTTAAATGGTTAATTTATAAATTGAGAGAACAAAATGACAAAGGTAAAGGCATCAAGTTTAAAGCTACTGAGATATATCAGACGTCAATTATGTGAATATGTTTAAACTTATTTCTCATATTAAGAGTAAATAAAAATTGTAAAAATAGAATTCTAACCTAAACAAATATCACATTAAAAAACTTATAATTATATGACTCAAAAATTTATATATGTTTGGTTGTAATAATAATAGATATTGATATATATATATATATGTTTTCCAAGTTTTCCAAAAAAAAAATTATATATGTTATGTAGATAAAAAATAAATTAAGAAAAACTTTATGATGTAAATAATCTAGTAGCATGTATAGATACCTTATATTTACTCTTTTGTTGCAAATCAAATCCAAACCCTATGAAATCAACCACCTAAAATACTAATAAGCAACTTGGAGATTTTTTTTTTAAAAAAAAAAAGCTAAAGAGAAAGCTGGACGCCCACATGTTCGAAAAAGTTAGTTGTCATTTAGTACGCAAAAATAATAATAAGAATAATAATAAAAAAAATTCACCTTTGTTGATATATAGCAAGTAACAAGTAATCGTTGGACTTTTCCCCATCAAGCTTTTCTTCTTCCTCTTCTTCTTCAGAAAACCCACCTTCCCTTGCTCTTTCTCTACAACTTCTGCGTGGGTTGCTTCATCACTACTATATCTATATATACACATATCATCCATCAGTAGTATCAATGGCTCAAAACAATTCATGGTCCAATAATCAAGAAAAACCCAACACTGCCATGTATCCATCTTCTTCTCCTCCTCATCAAAAACCCATCACCGCTCCTGCCACCACTGGTTTAACTCGGTTCAGTTCAGCTCCAGGTGCTTTTTTAACAAGAGCTGTTGATTCAGTTATTGGTGGTGACCGTTCTGATTTCTCAGCTTTGGTTAATAATAATAATAGTACTAGTAATAGTAGTAGCTATCATCATCATCCTCATCATCACCATCAATGCTTCCCTTCTGCCGGTGATTCTTCTTCTTCTTCTTCTCTCACCACTGAGTCAACCTGCAAAGTCAGCTCATCCAACGATGCACGGACTCCTTCCAAAACGGGGTTGCAGAGATCTTATGGGTTTAATCAAATCGATGGATCTTTACTTCGACAAAAGAGCTCTCCTGCGGGCTTTCTTTCTCATCATCTCGCCAATGAAAACGGTGCGCCGTTTCTATTCTCTCTTTTTTTTTTTACCTCCTGCACAAATTGCTTTTGCTTAAAGATTAATGCTAGTATGTGAAATGGCGGCTATACCCTTGCTAAATGTATAATTTGTCTTTTGTCAAATGGGTAGTTTTGAACTTCTTTAATTAATGTTTGCACCTAGGCCTAAATTTAGTAACTTTATGGAAATTTTTTTTTTAATTAGTAGTAGAGGTATTGCTAATTCCAAATAACAGTGGGAAGAGAGGAATTGAGAGGAGTTGAGCGGTGGAACTTTGCTTTACACTTAAAATATAACCCATAGTTTGAATATGGAAACATTTAATATGCAGTTTTTTTAATTGTTTTATATATGTTCGAAAAGTTCCACATAAAGGTATAGACCATAGTTAGTGTGCTTGTTTAGTTATACAATGTCTTAGGCATTTATTATATAAAGTATTCATTTTGTGGCCAAGTTTAATTATATAATCTTTAATTAATTATACTGTAGTCCGAATGAATAGTTCAAGTGGTAAAAAATGTGGGCAGTTAAACAGGTCGGGATTCAAACCCTCCACCCCTCTCTCTCTTTTTTGTGGTGTTGGGAATTAACCATTTATATTAGCTCAAAAAAAACTAACTACGCTACAAAAAAAACTTAATTATGCTAATTTACTCTAAAAAAACCTAATTATGCTAATTGTGCTTCAAAATTAACACTTAAATCATTTAATTAATACCCAACACAGTAGCTAATTGTATGGGTGATTAATATGGGTGGTCAAGTTTAAATCTTTCCAATCCCATTTGAAAAAAAAAAAAAAAAAAAACACTATAGTTTAGTGCTAGTTGAGTTTATGTCATTAGAACTAAACCCCTCTAAATCAATTGTTTTATATTAGAAAAATATAGTTTACTATGGTATCATTTTCTATTTTTGCTTGTAGCAAGCAAGAGTAGAATCATTTTCAAAGATGAGAGATGGCGCACTATTTTTGTTCAAATGACAGAATTATCCCTGTTTGGTGGATGCTGTGGTCCCATATGGAGAGGGATAGTTTTGAAACTTTGGCTTGTTTTATTATTATTATTATTAGACTTGAGAGATATCCATATAATTCTTTGATAAAAATTGTGGAGTTTAATGATCTAACTTTCATATAAGATTAAAAGTTGGATATTTGCCTCTCCTTTCAGATTCAAAAGAAAAGAAAAAAGCCTTATTTTCTTATAATTCACTTCTGCCACAAAATTAAAATTGATATTAATGAATGAAGAAATATTTATTTAAATTTTCATATTTAAATGTAATTATTTTTAATTTTTGGGTGAGTTTTATTATTTTTATTCTGATTTGTTTAGAGCAAATCCATGTGAGATTCGGTGGTAGTATTGGCAATCCTGTGGTCTATCTCTTTGATAAGCGTTGACGTTAAAAAATTCATTTTTTTTTAAGAAAAAGGCAAAACTGCCCCCGTAGATTGAGGAATAATTTGATAGGCTGTAGGCCTTGGAATATTACTATGGTCACGTGGGACATCCTTTTATTTTATTTATTTATTTTGCCTTATTATGGTGGTGGTGGTTGATGGTTGTCAAAGTAAATATTTTAATTTATAATTTATAATTTCTTTATGCGTAGAAATAAATAAATTATTAGATAGAGAAAGATTATTCATTATTCTATGGTTTGTAGACCGCAGTAATATTAACAGAAAATGTTGATATTTGGGCATATTTGGTGGATTAGTTTTGGGATGACATGATTAATCCATCTACCTAATGCACTTCCAAATCTCTTGTAATAATTTTTTAACATCTATTATATGTTATTTTTTCAAATGTTGGCATCTAACTATTTTTCTCAATAATTTTAACCTTTTATTTGGTTTAATTATTATTTTCCTCAATAATTTTAATCTCTTATTTGGTTCAATTTCATTAAAGAATTTATTTCATTTCTAAATAAATTTTAAATAAAATTCATTTTAATCAAATACATTTCATCAATAAAAATGAATTTAGTGTTAAATAATTTCACAAAATTAAAAAATTAGAAGTGAAAATAAATTTTACAAATTTTTTATTTAAACCAAACACTCTCACTTGAATTTATAAATAAATTCTATAAAATTTTGTTTAATTCATTTGAACCAAACACACTCTAAAGTACATTGTTTGTATTAACTTTAGCGCATTCAAAGAGATTTTAATCTTTTTGATTGCTGAGAAGATGGAGCAAACTTTTTTAAATATTTAAGTTGGCATTTTAGGGTTAATTTTTTTAGGAATAATTCATATTTTACTCCTGCATTTTTATTTTTTTTCCCAATTTACCTCCTCTACTTTTATTTATATAGATTTAATCCTCACATTTTTATTTTTGTTCACATTAAACCCCTTCAATATTGCTTAAGTTTAGTAGAATATTGCTTAAGTTAAGTAGAATATTGCTTAAGTTTTTATTTTTATAATATTAGATAAAATTTTTGTTAACCAATAAATTATGGTTGTATAATTTAAATTTAAATTTTTTAAGAGTATTCGGCGTTTAATAGTATTTTTATAATTTTTATATTAAAAAATAAAATATAAGTAATTAAATTATAACATAGTTGAAGAAAATTTTAGAATTATATTTATTAAAGGGGTTAATCTTAGTAAAATAAAAGTAGAAGGATTTAATATTCATAAAAATAAAAGTATAAAGGGTTAATTTGAACAAAAATAAAAATGGAGGGAGTAGATCAACAAAAATAAAAGTGTGAGGACTCAATCTATATAAATAAAAGTGGAGAGGTAAATCAAGAAAAAAATGAAAGTGTGGGGGGGAAAATACGGGTTATTTCTTTTCTTTAACATATTTTAAAAATTGGAGATTCTTACCTACACTGGGTATATTACACCCAAAGGTAGGATTTATGACACATCAACTAAGTGATTTACACTTGATCATTGAAAATGAGATAAATGTCTCTTTATTACAAATCTAACCATTGGTTGTAATACACCCAGTGCAGACAAAAATTTGCCTTAAAAAATTATTGGTTACCAATGAATTTTTGAAAAATTTAATCAATAATGTGGATAACAGCAAAGTTCAAACTTACTTTTGATAATAAATTATTGAAATCAGTATAAAAATAAGTAGAATGTATCCAATCACAAATCACAAGGTGTTGTCAGCTGGAAGGACTTTTAGATGAAATGGTTTGAAAGTTTGTTCATTCATTATATTATTTTGTGGGGTGGGGGCTTTGAAATGAGCAAGGGACAAAATAACCAACTAAAGCCTGAACTCATCGAGGGATCAGTTGCTTAATATGATAGTTTTGTTTGACCAAATAAAATAGAAATATGTATGGTCATGCAAGGTTATCATGGTGGTAATGTCATGAATTTTGAGCTATACGAAACAAATATTATTCTAGATGTAGGGGATTGTTGTTTTTAGATCTCATAAACAGGATTCTAATCTGGGATTGTATTGATGCAAGAAAAGTTTACTTCTTGTGTTGTCCAAGTAATAGTAGAGTAATCGTTATATCCCATTTTTAATTGAATTCCTACGTCAAAATATATTTTAGCGGATATGAGCTACAAATTGTTTACTGTTATCCATTGGAAATTATTTTAGGATGACTTCAGAAAAGCAAAAAGAGGATTCATCCTAAGTACAATAATAAGTATATGCATTTTAACAAACATTACTTTCTTCAACAAACATTACTTCCTATATAAAATCTTAAAAAAGCTTGTTACCTGCAATAGTTGCTTTCATTTGGCCCCATTTCCTCATATGTTTTCTGTCATCTAACGTTTAGATGAGCAATGCTGGTTTAAGTATTATGGGTTGGGCTTTGGGATATTATCCCGCTAATAATTTGCCAATTTGTATCAGGTTTTTCAATTACACCAGGGTCTGGAGGGTATAACGCTCACAATGGTTCGGGTGGTGGCCACACCGTATCAAGGCTGAAATCCCAACTGAGCTTCACCACACAAGATTCTCTTTCTCAGATATCTGAAGTCAGTGAGGATGTTGTTGAAGGCATCAACTCTAACAATGGACACCAAAACTCTTCTCATTCTTATTCTACTACTGGCTTTGGAATTGGATCCTGGGACAGTACCAATTCCATTGTATTTTCAGGTCCACCGAGCAAACGAATGAAGAACATAGATGGAGATATCTATAACTGTCTCAATGGCTTAGAATCTCAGGTACCATAACTTTTTTTCTGAGGACTTGTATACATCACGAAAGTACAGGGAGAGAATATAATTCGTAGTGTTATAGAGTATCTACATTAAATAAATATTTAAAAAGTACAATCTTCAAACTTTAAATTATCTTTTTGAACTAAACAAATATATGAATGCAAACTTGTAAATACTTGCATAAATTTTTAGTTTGTTTTCCTCTTTCATTTCAAGTAAATCGCTGTTAAACTGTTATTTATGGTGTAAACAGATGAATAGATGATGACTGATAGGATTAAAAATTGTCTCAAATTGTAGACTTATGTAACTTTATTCTGGTATATGTTGCTAATTCATTCTTCTTTCAGTTTAGTTTGCCACAGACAAGTCTTGAGATAGCAGCAGTGGAGAAGTTACTAAATATTCCTGAAGATTCTGTGCCCTGCAAGATCCGTGCAAAGCGCGGCTGTGCTACTCATCCAAGAAGCATCGCTGAAAGGGTTAGTACGTTATGCCAGTTCCCTTCTTTTAAGTGGATTATAATTTCATGAAGGTGTTGGCTAATTTAGTATCAATGCTCATTGGCACTTTAACATCTAAACATGTTATTTTCTTGCTACTTTGTTGATGCGCATAAATTTTATTACATACATTATAAGGTTTTCTAATTTAAACTATCATTTGCGTTAAATTTATTTTCAGTTTCAGATTATGCTTATGCTACTTATTTTATTCTTTTCTGGTATTTCAAAATCATCCACCTCTTTTGATAGGGCAATGCATTTTTCTGCCCTTTGTCTTTTGGTTGGCATTGCAACTACCTTTCATGAGTAACTAGCAGCTACATATATATATTGGAAAGAATAAAGAATAGATATTTAATTGCATGCAGGCTGCATGTCTAATGATTATCTTACATGCTTTTTGCATTTAGATAATGGGTTTGTTGAGCCTGATGTAACAGTTGAAGCATGCAGTTTCCATAAAGAGCGGAATACATAGAACAATGATCGCAAATATATGGTAGCACATATAAAGATGAACATGCTAGAACCTAGTTCCATGGTATCATTTGTACGTTAGTTGCACACTGTTCTCTTTTTTCTTTTGAGAGATAATGTTACTCGGCAAATGATGCTATCAAGCCTACTTTTCATTAGAGGTTAATGATCGGGGACTAAATTGATGAGTTGAATACCCTTATGTGCTCCTTTTCACATTTTACTGGGCAAATATTGTTGTAAGAAACCTTAAAAAACAGAGCTACTATGTAGGCGAGTCGTATGGATCAGGTAAATTCATTAAATACATTAACGAGTAGACTGTAGACTTGCTGGCCTGCATATTTCTTGCATGTGTGATGTCTGTGGACTAGTATTTATATTTGTATGAGACTGCTGATTTAAATTGAATTCTGAATCACTATTGAGTTTACGTACAGGAGAGAAGAACCAGAATAAGTGGGAAGTTGAAGAAACTACAAGATCTTGTTCCTAACATGGATAAGGTAAGATGATGGTGTATTCTTTTTTCTTGCGGAGTGTGAATTTTACTATATGTCTTGTATATCAAACGTTTTCCTCTTTCGAAAAGGGTATCGTTAAGGCGATATAAATGTTTTTGAACTTTGTGTCCTAAATTAATTGTACAATTTCTAATATATCATCTCTCCGCCTTACTCCATCTGAAAAAGCATTTGATTGACTAATTAATGGAATTGTTCTCATTACATCTGAATATTTTGCTCTTAATCAATTACATGCACAATAGTTTTTAGGTGATCTCTGTGCTTGCCAATTTAAGAGTTATGACTTCTAACGAAATTTAGATAATCACATGAATTTTCATTGCAATTTCATGCAGCAAACGAGCTATGCAGATATGTTGGATTTGGCAGTGCAGCACATCAAAGGCCTACAAGCAGATGTTCAGGTGTGTGAACATTCATGATATGGAAACAAATTGGCGAAAAGGAAAAGAAAGAAAAAAATAAATGTAATTGGGATGCTTAACCGCATCTCGGAGCTTATTGCAGTCCAATCAAATCCAAAATTTGTTGCTGGAGCAAATTTAATATTGCAGTTGTTGCTCTTCCTCTAATCTTCTCTATGTTTTTACCTGTACCACAGAAACTACACAAGGAACTGGAAAATTGTACGTGCGGATGCAAACCAGGCACATGGCATGCTGGCTAACTGGGATTCATGAAACAAGTTTTTGATCGAGGGTTTTTGAAGTGCAAAAGGATAACTTGGACAGTGCTAATTGATTTTGTCAGTTTACCAAGTTTAACTTAGTAAGGCAAAAAGTAGAGAAGTAGAAACTCTCAAACTGTATATAATGAAGTGAAAATTTGTCATTTTGTAGTACATGAGAAAAGGGTGTGTGTAAAAAAACTAAAAGTTGTACCCAAAATTCCACTTCTTTCAGTAGATTGTGAGCTTGTTTTTGGTTTTTCTTTTTTTTT
>CATIWM010344861.1:0-19192 GCA_949671775.1 Mallotus repandus | reverse complement strand
TATATATATATATATATATATATATATATATATATATATATATATATGTGTGTGTGTGTGTGTTTGTGTGTGTGTGTGTGTGTGGAATCAGTTGAGCCACCTAGTCGATTAGCGATCCTTCCTTTCAAGAATAAAGTGTTATTACCTGACACCTGTTGGGTTTCCATGATTTATACACATAGCATAAAGTAAAAATTTTAATCACAAAACCCTTACAGAATCCATGTAATTTAAATAAATCGATTAAGAGAGAGATTCCAAACACTCACCAAGAAGAACTTATGGCAAGACGGTTGGAAGGAAGAGAGGGAGCTTTTCGTATAGGTCTTGTCAGATCAAGATGCCACCAATAAAGCCATGCCCTATACCAGTAACTGCACGAATAGGGTATCCAAAGCAATATTGGTATGCTAGCACCTTTTCAAGACAACTCTTTATTTTTGTTTTCTCTCTATGTATTTTTTCTTTTCTCAAAAGACATCGAGGAAGGAGGAGAATAATAGCTTAGAAAACCTTAGAGAAGGAGATGTACATATAGACATCCCATCTAGCATTTCTTTAACCACTTACTTACCAAAATAATTTTTGTAAATTAAAGTTCCTTTTAATTTTAATTCTAATTCTAAAATTATAATTATTTCCTATTTATTTAAAATAACACTTACTTTAAATAAATAAGGAAAATAAATATATAAATACACACACACACACACACACACACATATATATATATATATATTTATTTATTTATTCTTTCAGAGAGATTATTACTAGGTTAATTAACCCAATTTTGCTTTGGACCGGTTCTATGTGTGCGACCCTATAGGTTCACACAACGTTAGCAGTCGGCCTAAAATTTTCATTTTAGCCCACAAGTCATAAGCGGCCTCTAGCAAGATATTATGATTACCCAAGTTGTGTGAAGCCCGATAATCCGGCACAACCTAATCCACAGTGTGTATTATAGTCCTTTTGTCACGCGATATCTTGAGTGAACATAAGGCATGGTTTATGTCATCCTTATATAGTTCAATCATTTTATTTCTCGATTCCAAGAAGATTGATACTTATAACTCTTTATTAATACATTCTAGCATGGCCATGCATTTCACTTCAGTTTAACTTATCGAGGGGCCCACATATATATTCTCAAAATAACTGAGGGACAAATTCCATCTTAATCACTGACATTCCTCACATAGCTCATTCCATATCCAATCAAAACCTGTTTTACCATTCAATTAAAGATAATGTAACAATGTGTCAAAATAAAAAACTCATCATGCAGGAAACCATAGTGATTTTAGATCAGAGGACTCAAATAATACTACTGTGATGAGAATTACTTATGATAATTATGCATGAAGTATTCTCATAGTGGGTTGATCTACTACATCATTTCTATAAATATATACTTATGAGTTTGACTCAATATCTCATATACATTGTTAATAAAACATAATCATCGGTCAACCTCATACTAGTCTTTATTCATTGTTGTTCCCACAATAATGATTGATTAGGGATATTTAAATTAGAATTCAAGTATCACCTAAGAGTTTTTCTATCAAGTCATATACGTAACAACCTTAGGTAGAATTCACTAATCAAGGATAATATTAGAATTAGCTAGTAATAATAAAAATACCTCTTTATTAATAAAATAAAAATATGACAAAGTCAAAATATGGCCATTACACAATTGGCCTAGGGCATATCACCAACAATGCCATCATTCGTATTCGCTGCACATCTCCTAATAGTGTGAAATTAGTGGAGCAAGAGTTATGGCAGTGAGAAGAGAAGGGTTTGATTGGCATTTTACTTGTTTGTGATTCAGCTTCTGAAGAAACTATTGCGTCCATATTGTCTCAAAGAAGAGTGTTGTTGATTGTTGAAACTAAACCGAAGTAACCTCATTAGTTTTAGTAGCAGTATCATACATTCTCTCAAAAAACTGGATTGCCTCTCTTGGCTTAGCGTTCTGCGAAAACCTAGTACAACAACAGTCCAAGCCATAAAGTTTATAGCTTTATTTGTGGGTTTGGTTCTCATTTATTTGTTAGTAATACATTGATTGATATGTATATAAAATGTGGTTGGTTTTAGAATGTGGGCGTAAGTTATTTGATGAAATGCTTGAGAGGGATGTGATTTCTTGGGTGAAGATTATTGTTGCGTATGCTAAGAGCAGGGATAGATAAACTACATATGAGTAATTTGATGTTTTGCCTGTGAAGGATTTCACTCCACAACCCTTGAATTGAATGGCCTCTAATAACAATAGATGAGTAGAATAAAGAAATAGATTAGGGAGTTTAACGTGGTTAAAAATGGAGTGAGGAGATTAGTGAAGGGTACAGACAAGCTTGGTAAGTCCATTAGAGAGAATGCGGGCATGGATTATTTATTTATTTTTTTAATGGAAGGCATTGTTTGATTTGGGAGAGATTGGTGCAGGATGTGAAGGAGAGCAGAGGTGTGACACAAGCCTGGCATCCTGTCATCACGTGAAGTGAGGTCCACTATGCCACACAACCAATTTATAACGGTGGTTTAAACTGTTGTTAGTGGAAGGTTCTATTTGAACTATTTTTGATACATAAAGTCCATTGAGAACAAAAAAAAAATATTAATGTCCAATGTAAGATTTGGTCCAAAGTTCAGGGTCCAATTTGACCCTTTTATCTTTTTAAAAATTACTTTTAGATCCAAATAAACTAAATTTGACACTTATTCAATTTTTTCTTCTTTTTTAAGAAAATAAAATTTGAAAAATATTTTCAAGTTTTAATTTTAACTATTTTTAAAATAAATTTAAAAATAAATTTTTAAATTGATATATAAAATTTGGCAAAATCCATTATCAAGCCTCTGAACTATAACCGTTTATTCTATTGAGCCCCTATACTTTTATTTATGTAGCTATTGAGGATCAATTTGACAGACCCACTAACGGTGTTAAGTATTGCATATAAAAATAATATCATCAAGAATTTAAATAAAAGCATAGGTGCTCAATATAATACAATGAAAAAGGATAAGGGCTTAATATAATAAACCTAATAAGTTCAGAGGCTTCATAATGAATTTTGCCTTATTTATGTATGCAATATTTAACATCGTCTATTGAGATTGTTAAAAAAGTCCTCAATAGATACTTAAATAAAAGCATAAGGGCTCAATAGTATGCAATGAAAGAAGAAGGGCTCAATAAAATAAACTCAATAAGTTCAGAGGCTTCATAATGAATTTTGCCATAAAATTTGAACTTTTTATATATCAATAACAAATAATAAGAAAAAAGTAATAACTTGTGAATCAATTTATTATATAGATTAATATTAATAAAAATAAAAGTCAATAAACTAAGCACTTTTAACTATCACTATAAATAATAATAAATTTTTTATTTTTTATTTTTTATTTTTTTTGACATTTTTCAATAAAAAAACTAAATAATTTTTTATATTTTTGACTAATATTTTTAGTATATCTTAAAATTCTTTTTTTTAATCTAATATCTTTTTTGATTTGACTTCTATTAGGAAAATTTCTAAATGATGTGGTTGAGAATTGAGAAATAAATTTTAAAATAGTTAAAATTTAAAAATTTTTAGTGAAAAATTAAAAATTTATGAAAAAGATTTAGAAATTAATTTTTATATTTATATCAAGAGTGGCAGTATTAGAATTTAAAAATATTTTCCTACATTTTATTTTTTTATATGAAAAAGAGAATAAAAAATTTAATAAGTGTCAGATTTATTAAATTGGATAGAATTAACACAATTTATAAAGTTGAAGGAGCAAATTGAAATGACTTTTAAAATGAAATTAAATTGATAATTGACTCAAAGTTCGTGATAAAATTGATGGTTTTCCAACTAACAATTAACAAGAAATTAAAAAATCTCTTTCTTTCTCATTGCCTTCTTTTTAACATAATTTTTTCTTTTTTTTTTTTGATATTATTTTTCTTAATTTTCATTAGTGAGCACCATCACGTTTTATTTTCTATTGTTCATTGTTAGCACAACTCCGCAAGTGTATAGAACGTGGCAAGTAATAAAGTGATAAGTAGAGTATCGTTCCCATGAGAAAATGGTACTAAGTACTAACTGTCAATCGTCCGTAACTAGCACAAATCAAATTAAATTGTAAGAATTAAATTAAATAAATTAAAATAAATTATCTACTCTAATTAATCTAATTAAATCAATGGGGATAAGCTAGAGATTGGGTTTGTTTCACTAGTTAGGACTTGAATTACGGAATTAAGTTCAATTATTTCATTGATCACAATCAAGGGTAAACCACTCAAATTACCTAGAGTCTCTTTCTAGATCATCTAAGAATACCAAAGTTAATTGTAGCCTATTTTCATGGTCACGTCAATTAACTAAGGCTCATTAAGTTCCATAGCAATTTATTGATCCCTGAAGGATTCGTCTACTTTCGTAATCGAGGTTCCTAATTCCTATGAGTTATAAGCTAGTAAATTACACAACTTTCGTTGATAGCAATTTACCCATAAACATGCAAACAATTTGGCCCTTAATTGAATACAAGATATTAAGCACAACTCATAAAATTGACTGAAAATCAAATCATTAATAAGAAATAAAAATCCTAACAAGTCTAACTAGCTACTCCAAAACCAAACTCTAAAATAAAGTTTAGCCAAACATGGCTTTAAAAAGAATTACAAACATAAAATAAATAACAAGAGAATGAAGAAGAAGAATAAATAAAACTCGTTTAAGTGCGCTTCAATCTTCAAGCCCTTGCTCGCCTTCTTGAGCTTTTGATTGTAGTTTTTGTGTCTAATCCCCCTTATAATATGCTGCTCTTCTAAAATAAAACTTCTTCCTTTTATATTGTTCTCCAAAAACTCTAAAAAGAACTTTCCAAAATTAGCAACCCCAAGTGACACGGCTATGTCTCGCAAGTGACACAACTGTATCGCGCGATCTCTCCTGAAAAATTAAGCTATTTGACATGGTTGTGTGGCCCAAATGATGCGGTTGTGTCGCCCAAGTGATGCGATTGTGTCTGATTTAATCTTGGCAAACTTCCAAACTAACAGTCAGACACAAATGTGTTTGAAAAGTGACACAGTTGTGTCACTCTACTATTCTCCAATCTTTAATTTCTTGTTCTCTTTAGTGGCAAAATTAGCTCCTAACTTTAAGCTCTCATTGCTTTATTCCCAAAATGAGTTCCAAGTAATATGGAACCTACAAAATCAATACCAAAGCAATGTAACAAGTATAATTGAAAACTAAAAATGCACAAAATGACTAATATTTTAACTCTCAATGCAAATAACCATGAATGATGCTTTTAAATAATAAAAACCTATAATTCTAATTAATGAAGTGTAACTTTATAGTGCTCAAAATCCATCATTTTTAGCACTTATCAACTCCCCCAAACTTGAGCTTTTGCTTGTCCTCAAGTGAAACAAATAAGAACAACTATCAACACAATGAATTAAACACTTTGGCAAGCTTTACTCAACCATCCATAACAGTCTCCAACTAATTCAAAACTTATAACTACAAACTAAACTGATAACTCGAAGTCAAAGACATAAGAATTACCAAGTGGAGAGCAAACTTTTTAGTTGAATTCTCGAAAATTTATAAGTTGACATCTAAGAAAAATGAAAGTAAATAGAACGTTTGTCTCAACCTTATCAACTCTAGAATCTAACACACAAAAGGTAGCACTATTTATTTATTTTCTTTCATTTTTTTATTTTTTTATTTTTCTCTCTTACCATTCTTCCCACTCTTAGCATCCTCAGTCGTTCCCGCACTACTAAGCATGGATACTACCGAATAGGTCCTTTAGATACTCATACTCTTTTTAGAGCATTGGAGTAGTTTGGGGCATATATTGATTTAAAATTAATATATTAGCTCCTTAATATAAGAGAATTTTTTTTATAGAGCTACCATATTATGTGTCAAACCCAAAAAGCAAATTAAAGATCAAAATTTAGTTCTACTTCCAAACATTTTTCTCAAACATCAAATCATAAAATTTGATCACTCAAAAAAAAAGTAAGCATTAAGTTCATTAAAATATCAAAAGTCCTTAACCACAAGTTATCAATCTAGCTTAAAATTAAAAGGAGATTATCACACATGTTCAAGAAAATCACATCCAATCCTAATGATAGATTGAAAAAAATTCAAGTATGTATATGCAACATTCAATGATTACATGAAACAAACAAGCTGCCCCCCACCCACACACACACAACACACACACACACACACACAAATTTCACGTTGTCCTCAATGTGAAATGTGCAAACAAACACGCAAACAAAAACAAAAAAGTAATAAAATTAAAGGAATTAAATAAAATAATAATAATAAAACTAATACTCTCCTAGTGTGATGCTATACTCTTCATCTTGTAGTGGTGAAAAATTGATAAGCATCACCTAGACAAAATTAAAAGCAAAATAAAATAAATAAATAAATAAATAGACACATAACTAAATAAATAGTAAAATCAAAAGTATCCAAATAAAAATAAATAAACTTTAAATAAAATAAATTTGGGTTGCCTCCCAAAAATGCTAATTTAAGGTCATTAGCTTGACCCCTGAATATGTAGTATCATGGGTGCAATCGACCATGAGGAAGTGTTCTTGGAAGCATCTTCCTTTCCTTTCTTTTGTTAGGCTCCCTTATGCCCAGGTAATAAAGTGTAAACTCCACATGCCAAATCTTTAGTTCTAGAATTACTTGAAGAATGTAAGGCTTTTCATGTGGGTTCTCAAACAATCCAATACCTTTCATGGATTCCTTATACATGATCGTAATAGGCCATAGAACATATGCATTATTACTTATTGATAGCTATTCTTCACCCATATAACTTCAAGAATTGTTATAATTTTCTCATCTAACTCATCTTGAAATTAAGTTGAGTGACTTTGCATTTCTTCATCCTTGACATCTACAAATTGATTCCTACACTTGGAGACTTCCTTAATTTCCTCGGTGATCATCTCTTCTTGCTCATCATCTTTACATAACTCAAAAGTGACTTCATCATTTTGACCAAAAGTGTCCTCATCATTCCACACACTTTCTCCTTGTGCTGGTTGCATTGAGCAATTTATGGGTGCACATATTTGAAGTTTTTGGAAACATGTAATTTGACTTTCTGCAATTTGCCTAAAACGCTCCTTATGTCTCCTTAGACTTTTTTGAACCATTTGCATTGCTTTGTTTTGTAACTGAATGAATTGCTTCAACTTGTCCTCCAAGAATTGTTGCTCGATCTTCTCTGTTACTTGAATGAAATTTTCCACTACTGCCTCAAAATTTGACATAGGTTCTTGTTGATAACTCTAAGTGTGATCCATACAACTGCTCCAAGAAGGGTTGTGATGAGGTGATGAAGATAAATATGAATAATATGGGCAATGAGTTCCATTGTGGTTCTCCCCACACCAATTACAAACTTGAAAATAAGATGGAAAATAATTAAATTACATATGTTCTACATTATATATAGGATCGCATGCATTATATCTTAAAAATTGATTAGAAAATTCATCATTATCCATGACAAATTATATGCTAGTCTAACAAAAATGAAAAACATGTTAATATTAGTAACGCCTTTCCCCGGCAATGGCACCAAAACCTTATTAGCACAACTTTGCAAGTGTACGGATCATAGCAAGTAATAAAGTGATATGTGGAATATCGTTTCCAAGAGGAAAGGGTACTAAGTACTAACTGTCAATCAATTTTTCCTAGCTAGCACAAATTAAATTAAATTGCAAGAATTAAATTAAATAAATTATCTACTCCAATTGATCTAATTAAATCAATGGGAATAAACTAGAGATTGAGTTTGTTTCACTAGTTAGGACTTGAATTACAGAATTAAGTTTAATTATTTCATTGATCATAATCAAGGGTAAACCACTCAAATTACTTAGAGTCTCTTCCGAGATCATCTAAGAATACCAAAGTTAATAACAACCTATTTTTATGGTCACGTCAATTAACCAAGGTTCATTAAGTTCTTTAGTAATTTATTGATACCCGAAGGATTCGTCTACTTTTGTGCTCAATGTTCCTAAGTGAAAGGAAATCGGTTATGCTACTTAAGCTTTAAGAATAGTGTGGTGAGCAAAAATCTAAGTAGAGTAAATTTCAAAAATTTACTTTCTCATAACCCTTCATCACATGAAGAATTCCACTCCCATGAATCCATTTTGCATTTAAATACATAGCTAATAATACATCAACATGTATAAACATAAGAACTTAGGAAATTTAAGTTGCGGAATACTTACAATCTCTAAAGTTTGGTGTAGACCACAAGTATTCTACTATGTTGGATTGCTCTGGGTTCAACTCTTGAATCAATGCTAAGCCACCCAAATATTTGGCCTCTAGCTTGAAACACCAAAGCCTTCCAATTACCTTCTTGCTTTTGATTAAGTGAAGATGCAAGTCCCTCTTAGCCCTTTGAAAACTTGCTCTAACTCAATCTCTTGCAAGAACATTAGAGTATATATTTGGTATATGTTGTGTTTCCTTTTGGTATATTGCTTTTACCAATCTCTATAACCTCCACTAACTCTTAATGGAATATTATCTCCCTTTAGAACTCTTCTAAGGAGATATATTTATATGTAGAGAAATTAGGTTAAGTAAGATATACACCAATAAAATATCTCTTACGCAGCATCATTACTAAGCCACTAATGACATAGTTAGTGTCCAAAATAGATGTAGAGATTTTAAACACATCTCATGTATTTAATCCATATATATTCTCTACACTAACCAATATAACCTAATCATCATTATGCCCCATAAGTCAACAATATACGCATAAGAGATATTTTATCTCTAATATGCCAAATATGACTTTATATTGATAAATGGACTTGGGCTTGTTCATTGGGCCAACATATGGGCCAAGCCTAATCCATAAATCAATTGGGCCTAGTTAATGGACTTGGCCTTTTAGTTGGGCCAACACTTGGCTCAAGCCCTTTCCATTAAACTAATGGGCATTTGATTAATCTTTGGGCCAAAACTCTTTTTGGCCCTAGGCCCACACACTTTGGGCCATTAATCCAAGTCCATAAGGAAACAACACATATTCTTTGTTTAGCACTTTAATTAATATCTCATATTAATCTAGTATTTAATAATTAAACTCTTGGTGTAGATTTCATGATATGCTAGAATCATTGCTCAAAGCATAAATCCAATTCCATTAATCTTAATTAATTGATTAAACTCTTTAATCAATAATTAGATTAATATGGTGATAAGGAAAAAACTCTTTTAGGTGTGACTTACTAAGTTCATTTCTAATTGGCAATGAGAATATAATATCAACTCTTGATATTATTTAAAACTCTATCAAGTCTAAAAGTGAAAATCCCAATTATACACATTTAGTTCTCATAAGTTGTGAGTGACACCTAGCATCGATATCACAACTACCCAATTAGAAATGAATGCATATGATGATTCACATGAACCCTTTGATCATAATTACCCTGCACTAAAATCCTTTTATTTGAAGATCCTGATATAGCGTAGAGTCAAGGTTTAATCAAACTCTAATAGCTTTATCATATGACCTCATCTCAAGTTATTCTTAATAAAGACATAATTAATACTAGAAACACTTTCTAGCACTGAAACTCTTTTACACTGTGTTATGATTGTCTTGGCCAGGAACTTATTCATAAAAAACAAACTTAGATAGCATAGGATCTATCCTAGTTCACTCCAAGCAATGAATTCCATCTTGGTAGAACACTCATCCCTACATTTAACTGACTAGAGCCACCACATGCCATATACCCATGTGTGAATAACACAAGTATGTAAGTGGTAACAAACTCTAACCACTAAAATGTGGATGATCGTGTCACCTCAAGTCAAAGGACTATATGCACCATTATGACCTAGATTGTGATCGTTGATTATAAGTGAATATCCTTGTGATCACTAATCTAACGTCACTGTTCGATCCACCCATCACATGAGTATCCACATGTCTATTCTGATATCTCATATTAAATTGCATGAGACTCACTACCTCCCACTGTTAGCATCATATACTAATCAAGGAAAATAGATAGAGGTGATAGTCCAATTAATACTACCCAAATATTAATTAATTGACAATGGACGATTTATAGCATATGTACTAAATAAATTTGCAACTCACATTATCAACTCATGATAATAAATTTATTTAATATAATGCTAAAGGGTAAATATTCAAATAAACAAACACTTTATTTACATGAATATTTTATTGCTATAGGTATAATTTACAATGTCATTTTACATTACAAGAATGGCACTGGGGCACATCTATGCCAACACTAAGTCTTATGAGTTATAAGCTAGTAAATTACTTAACTTTTGTTGATAGCAATTTACCCATAAACATGCAAACAATCAGGCCCTTAATTGAATATAAGACATTAAGCACAACTCATAAAATTGACTGAAAATCAAATCATTAGTAAAAAATAAAAATCCCAACAAGTCTAACTAGCTACTCCAAAACCAAACTCTAAAATAAAGTTTAGCCAAACATGGCTTTAAAAAGAATTACAAACATAAAATAAATAACAAGAGAATGAAGAAAAAAAATAGATAAAATTCATTTAAGTGCGCTTCAATCTTCAAGCCCATGCTCTCCTTCTTGAGCTCTTATTTGTAGTTTTTGTATCTAATCCCCCCCTATATTATGTTGCTCTTCTAAAATAAAACTTCTTCCTTTTATATTGTCCTCCAAAAACCCTAAAAAGAACTTTCCAAAATTAGCAGCTCCATGTGACACGGCTATGTCTCGCAAGTGACACAACTGTGTCGCACGATCTCTCCCAAAAAATTATGCTCTCTGACACGACTATGTTGCCCAAGTGACACGGCTGTGTCTGATTTGATCTTGGCAGACTTCCAAACTAATAGTCAAACACGAATGTGTCTGAAAAGTGACATAGTTGTTTCACTCTACTATTCTCAAATCTTTAATTTTTTGCTCTCTTTAGTGGCAAAATTAACTCGTAGCTTTAAACTCTCATTGCTTAATTCCCAAAATGAGTTCCAAGCAATATGAAACCTACAAAATCAATACAAAAGCAATGTAACAAGTATAATTGAAAACTAAAAATGCACAAAAAGACAAAATGACTAATATTTTAACTCTCAATGCAAATAATCATAAATTATACTTTTAAATGATAAAAACCTATAATTCTAATTAATGAAAAGCAACTTTATAGTGCTCAAAATCCATTATTTTTAGCACTTATCATTTATTTATTTATTTTTATGTATTAAAAAATCTCAAAATTTATATTATATTTAGTTTATTTATGGATTATATTTCATTTAGATATTATTTAAATATTTTTTTTCATGAAAGTAATTTCAGTTTCTATCATTTTGTATGAGATATTTTCAATCTTTCTCCATAGAAATTTAGAAGATTATTTTTCAAAAATATTTATAAAATCGGGCTCATTCAAAGATGCAACGCTCAATTGAGTAGAATCATACATCTTTATTAATTTTAGGTGCTCTATCAATATAATTAAAAAATATTTAAATTTTTTTTCATTCTTTTCATTTTTATAGGTTTTGTGAATAAACAAATCAGTCAATATGAATTAAAAATATATTTTAATTAATAAATAATAAAAATAAAAATATAATTAAGAAGTACCAAAATAAAACTTTACGTATATTATAAAATTTTTCGTCACTACTTCAATTGCATTGATGGAGAACTCTTTTAATTTACAATTTGGCAATCTGCTTGCTCCACCCAATGATGTTGATTAGTTATAAATTAATTTTCTAATTTTTAAATAAGTCTAATTACATAAATATCAATAGAAATTTATAATAGAGAAAAATACAAAATTTATAAAAAAAAAACACAAATCCTATAAAAAATATTAAGAATTTCGTGAAGAAAACTTTCAAAATTCCAACAAACAAAATAAAAAGACAAACACATTAGAGATAGTTTAAATATAATATTAATTGTAAAATTTCTTTTAATTTGTAATGTACTATTAAATTTTATAATGCCATGTTTATAATTTTTTTTTAAATAGCATATGATATTTATTTTTTGTCTCAATTATTTATAAACATTATCAGCACTCGTTTGTACTCAGTTCGATACTACGCATAACATTCAACACAATATTCATCAACATTCATTTGTGCTTTGTTCAACATCGCACTTGGCATTCAATATGATATTCACCCGCACTCAATTGTGCTCCGTTCAACAATATCAACATCAGAATACATGCGAGAGGCAACATTTGACATTAGTTGAGACCATTCGGACCAGGCATGTACAAGATGAAAAAAATGTCTTATTTTTTCGTGTCAAACATCTTTTTTTTTTTTCCGTGTCAAATGTCCTTTTTTTTTTTTTTGCATCAAGACTATGCAGGATCATTGATCTTCACATGTATGCATTTTCATTGAGGATCAATAAATCTGCAGGTGAAAATCAATGAGCATGCTCCAGGTTTATTGATCTTTTCTTGAAAGTTCATTGATCTTTTCTTGAAAGTTCATTGATCTTTTCTTGAAAGTTCATTGATATTTTCTTGAAAGTGCATTGATCCTCAATGAATATGCAGGTGAAGATCAATGAAACTACAGTAGGTTCATTGACCTTCATCTGCATGTTCATTAACCTTTATCTGTAGGTTCACTTTCAATCTCATTAAAAAAATAAAAAGTATTTTTTATTTATTTATGAAGAACCTCCAATCAATAACAAATAAATCTCTACGTTACAACTAACTAATCTATATGCACAAACTAATCTATATGAAGTTATAACTTTAAAAAACAAACACAACAAACATAAAAAAAAAAAAATCAACAAAAAGAAATATTGCAAAAGTTTCTCTCTCTAAAGATTAACAAAAAATCATGATTTTGATCTTAAAACTTGAAACTAAGAATAAAATCTTGTTTTCTTGTCTATTTATTAAAATATATGGTTCTTATAAAAAAAAAAGAAAAAGAAAGAGGAGGAAGAAATAAACAAAGCTGCTGCTCTTTTTTGGTAATGCAAACACCACAACTTCAGGGGCTGTTGATTTTTGGGTTCTTGATTTTCTTGATGATATGAAAATGGAGCTTCTGATGATGATAAGGTAGCTTTTATGGTAGATTTTTTTTTTTTTGGAACTTCTTGGCTTGAAACAACCAATTTTTTCTGGATAGTTTTTCTCTAGTTTCTTTGTTCTTGAGAGGACAAAGCTTTTTTTTTTTTTGAAACAAAGGGAATATCAAGAAACTAATAAAGATGGAAAGAAATAGATACATATTAAAACTAAACGAAGGGAATAAGCGTATTTTTACATGTGTGATGGACCATTGGTTCTTATTGCAATATGGACATTGATCCATGATATAATTTGCGAGAAGGAAGTAAATATCCATATTCAATACAGAAATAACAAGACTAGTCCTACAACAACAAGAATTTATCAACAGAAGAAATCTATATATTAAGAGGTTTGAGTTACATATCTATATATAAACCCCTTATACTCATATTTATACATTTCATAAATTCTTTACATATTTATTATACAAATTTTGACTTAAACATCGAAGTATTTGTTTGAGAAGAATTGTAATATCTGTAATTTTATTTATTTATTCTAATAAATAAGTATATTTTGAAAAATGAATATAATTATAAACATAGTTGAAAATGTAAAAATATAAATCTCTCTTGAACAATGATATTTTCTTATTTTCTTTTTCAAATTATATTTACCGATCAATGGTGAAAATGCTCCACTCAGTGATTATTTTGAGCCATAAAATGACTTTAATATGATTAATTGAAAAAAATTAGAAGAAATTTTTTTAAATACTACAACCACATATATTGTCTGATAAAGAAAAAAATTTATGATCTTAGAAATAAAATCAAAACTATCCTAATAAATGAATAATAAACAAAATTTTCTAGATAACATAAATATAAAAAAAAATATATTTATTGTATAGATAGTAGACTTAAAAATAAACCTAGCCACTGTTGGTTGTTACATAGCCATAGCTATAAAATTTATTGCGAAAAGCAAAAAAAAAAAAAAGTTGCTAGAACATTTTTCGTAATTAATTGATTTTATAAACATGTACAAAATCGGTAGAGTTTACCATTTTTTTTTAAAAAAATATGTATTATGAAGTGACCAGTCAGAAAGATATTTTAATTGCTAAATTTCTGAAGAAGAAGAATTTTCTAGGACAAACAAAAGCATATATAGTACACTGAGGGACAAACAAATTTTGTTTCCTAATATATTTGACTGATGAAATGGTAATGACAAAATCAAAGGTTTGCAGGGTATAAGGATCCATATGTTATATCAACTAAACTTTTGTCAAGAGTTTGGCCAATCTTTGGAGTTACTGGTTTGAATTTATATGCAGAATTGATTGGGGGTGATGGGCATGAATTAATGTTGTCAAGAAGAAAATAGTTAATGCAATTATTTATTTATTTATTTTAGCTATAGTTAAGAGATTGTGGCCGTTCATTTTTTAATAATCATTTTCTTAATTTTTTGAATTGTGGATAAAGAGATAAAAAAATGGAACTTTTAACCTATATAATGCATTGAATGAAGTAATGTGATTGTACTAGTCAAACTTCAATCATTTTTTTGATTTATAAATGAAATAAAATTTTAAATAATTCAATTTTAATTGAAATTATAACAAATTTATCTTTTAGTTTTAGAGTAGATAAGAATCTCAAAATTTAGAGAATATTAAATACGTATAAAACATATTAAATATGCACTATAAATTTAGAGATGAACATTTGGTTAGTTCGGTTTGCCAAAACTAAAAAGACTCAAAATTGAATAACTAACCGAATTTATATATAAAAACTGAACCAAATAAAAATTGAAAGAATCTATTTAATGAAACCGGACTAATCAAAATATTAACCCTTAAAATTAAGCTAGACAAACCGAAATTTCAAAAATTAAGATTTTTAAAATTAATTTATTAATATTTATATATTATTTAAAATATTTTAATAATTTAATTTACGCTAAGATTTTATTTAAATATTTTAATAATAAATAGTAAAAATTAGTTTTTTCAATTTTTAATTAATCAAAATTTCTACATACAAAACTAAAGTGAAAATATTTTTAATTTTTATCATTCAAAATTGTCAAGCCAAATCAAATTAACTAAAAAACTAAGTCGAATTAAATATTAAAAACGAAACTATTTTTTTTTAACAATAATGAGTTCCATTCATTGAAAGAAGATTATTTACACCACTTGATAAAAGTACAAGAAATTTACTAACAAACTAGTCATACAATAATAAGATTTAAAGTGAAATCAAACTTAAAAGGTTGAAGATGATTAACTCAAAAACAGTTCGATCCGGAAACCTACAAATTTTAAGGTGACACAAAAGATCAGAACCGATCAATTAAGGAGAGATCATCATCCACAAGTTTGAATTCAAATTGATCTAGAATTGACCACCCAAACTAAATGTTTACCCCTATATAAATTTAACTATTAAGGATATGTTTGATTAAATTGTTGCTGATAGATTATAGCTGATAGTTATTGTTGTAGTTGATAATTGGTAGCTGGTAACTAATCAATACTAAATGTTTGATAAAATTATAATAGTAGTAGTGGATGACATATTGAATAATATTTTTATTTATGCGGTTAATAATTTTAATAACTATAATATTGATATTTTAATAATCATCCAAATAATAGTTTATTAAGTAAAAATTAATAAATTAGTTAAAGTTAAAAAGAAAACAAAAATTGGTGGTTAAAAATTTCAAATTGAACGAACTGGCACAATCTAGATATCTAGTAACTATCACTTTCATTTAAAAAAATTAACCACATAAAATTTTTTATCTGTTAAAAATTAAATCTTCACAGTTAAAGGAAATACGCTTAAAGTGAGGAAGAATATCCCATCAAAATTTAGAGAAACCAACTCCTAGTGGTTCACTATCGATAGGCTCAAAACTTTATCATGCATATTTTATTAATATATAGTCCTTCATTTTTTAATGGTTCACTTTTGCCTTTTGCTTTACTGCTTTTTTCGTTGCCTTTTCATGAGTATTAGATGTTACATTTAGGACAAATAAAAAGATTTGATCACAATTTACAAGTGATAATCAAATATAAAATTGACAAATGAGTTTGACATTTGATCATTAAAATAAAATGACCGATATGTACTTTAATAATGTAGCCTCTTCCAGTAAACTCCCTTATCTCTTATCCTTCATTCTTATCAACTAGCGTTCAACATGTGCATCCTTGTATGGAACTGTCAGGGCATCGGTAACAAACCAACTGAGAGGTTCCAACGAGATCTCACCAGAAAATACAAACCAGAGCTCATGTTCTTGATGGAAACCAAGATTGATCAACAGAGATTGGAACCTTTAAAGAAATTGCTCCGATTTGATAAAGGCGAGTATGTTGACCCAATCGGAAAAGCGGGTGGTTTAGTTACGACTGGAAGATAGACATTGAAGCAAAAACAAAAAATTTCATAGATCTGCAAGTTTTTGGCGAACAGAAATGGCACTTCACTGGGTTTTACGGTGCTCCGGAAAAACATTATCGGAAAAGAGTTCTCATTGAGCTTCAAGGTCACACTCAAGGCAGACAAAGCCCTTGGCTCATAGCAGGGGATTTCAACATGATCAAAGACCAAACAGACAAACATGGCGGGCAAGCCTTCAACTGGAATTAAGGTCCTTCAACTGGAATTAATGTACACTGTTAACTGACTTTATGGAATCGAAAAATCTGTTGGAACTGGACTTTAAAGGTAACAGGTATACGTGGCACAACCGGCAGTCAGGTGAAGCTCAAATCTTGGCTAGATTAGATCGGGCTTTAGCAACACCGGACTGGTTCACGCTGAATGAAAATGCTTACGTCCTCCATGAAAGTTTTTGCGCCTCGGGCCACAGACCCCTCATAGTACGGCAGGACTGGCAGCAAACTTTGATTAAACGAAGCTTCAAGTACGAAATGAAGTGGAGTAAGGATGAAAGGTGCAGAGAAGTGATTAGAACGGTATGGGAAAGAGACAAACACAATAGAATCAAGCTCAACCTGGCTCAAAAGCTCAAATTTTGTGCAGCATCACTTCGAGATTGGAGCATAACACATTTTGGCAATTCCGAAAGGAAAATTAAAGAACTCAAGTTCAGAATTAATAGTTTAAAAGAGGAAGGAGGAGCAGATGAAACAAAAGAAGAAGTTAAAGTTTTAAAGAAACAATTAAACAAGGAATAGAAAGAAGAAGAACTATACTAGGCTCAAAGGTCTCGGATCAATTGGTTGAATCTTAGGGACATGAACACCAAGTTTTTTCATCTCTCACCATCCAACACAAATCTCGAAACATAATTGTGAGAATAAGGGACTCAAATGGTGTTTGGCTAACAAATGGAGAAAAGATTAAAGATGACATAAATTACTTTGACAAAAATCTCTACAAACTTGAACCCACTTCAGTTGAACAAGATGTGGTTGATGTGATCCCAAGTATTATTACCGATACCATGAATGACTCCCTGTGGGCGCCAATTTTGGAAGAAGAGGTTAGGACAGCAGCATTCCAGATGGGCAAACTTAAAGCCCCGGGGCACGATGACTTCTCATGGGATTTCTGCTAGTTGCATTTGGGACACAATTAAAGGGGAAGTCGTTGAAACAGTCAAAATTGTTTTTGCCACAGGCCAACTGTAATCGTACAGGATACGTGAGCTTATAGCATCGGGACACACAGGCTAATGGTGATCAATCTATTGAATTTTTATCGATTGTTATTGTTTGTGGGAGGGTCTGCCTGAATAGGCCACGTAAATTGGAGTCGCCACCCGACTTGAATCGGGAAGAAGTGAAAAACTCACTTCCATAACTAGAGAATTCGGGTTCGGGAGGTCGAAGTTACTTATCCTGTTTCTTATTATACATGTTGCTCATTTATTAACTACTTCACCCTAGTTTTGGTTTTATAATGCATTTTACCATTTACAAGCATTGGTAAGTTTAAATAAAGCGTGAGATAATTGAATTGACGAGCATACACCACATGATAAATAAGCAAATAAGCATATAAAAAAGTAAGCATGTAGCACACAAGCATGCAATAAATAATCAAAATAAGCAAGCAAATAAGCAAAATAAAAACGAAAAAAAAGATTAAGGATTACAACCCGAGAATAGAGCCTATTCTAATAAATACATCCAAACTAAAAACAAAAGAATAATTGAGATTAGGGATTATATTGCCTTGAAAAAGCTTATTCTATTAATTATAATAAAATAATAAAAAAGAATAAAAATCCTATTCTAATAATCCTGCAAAACAAATGTTAGTTCTCATTCACATGCAAACACACATCACATGTAGGACAATTTAACATATTTCATTTATTCATAATTAGAGTAATAAATAAAAGGAATAATTAAACACATAAGCAAATAAGGATGTTGATGTATGTATCATGTAAGATTTAAAAAGTTAGGTACTTTAGTGTAAAGTCACCACTTTTAATATTAAAAATGACATTTTTATGATGATACAAATAAATAAAAGGATAAAATAGGAAGGTACAAAAAGATGATGAAAGTGATAAAAATATTATTCTCACCATAAAAATATTAACTCTATGATGGAAATAATAAATTTATCAAAGAAAATAACAAACTGATAAGTATGCAATTAATATAATTGAAATATGATAAAATGCAGAATTAAAAATCATTAAAGTGGCAAGAATGTCATCTCCACCATAACGATATCTATTTTATGATAAAAATAACAAATTTGCCCCTAAAAGGGATAAAGGCGCCAAAAATAACAAAAATGCAATAAAAATAATAAAAATACAGAAATATTAATATAAATAAATAAAAATGCAAAAATGAATAAATTAAAGTGATAAAAATGATATTTTTATCATAAAAACATGAATTTTATGATAAAAAAATACCAAACTTACCATAAAAAAACATAAATATGACAAAAATAGCAAAAATGTAATAAAAATATAAAAATGCAGAAATAAATAAAA
>CATIWM010344793.1:0-23665 GCA_949671775.1 Mallotus repandus | reverse complement strand
AACAAGAAATATTTATACAATGCTATTAAATTCACATTTAATTGATAACATTAAATAATTAAACACATAGAATTTTTTTTAAATCGCAATTATAATAAAATCTCTCTATAATTATAGAATAAATAAGAATAATCTCTATTTGTTTAATCCAATTTGAACTACATATAAATAAAAATGATGTACTATAGTACACTAGAAACAACTATTAAAATTTTATAAAATACAAATGCATGTGTTCCATATCATAAAAGATTTTTATTTCAATTTGGATCATTTATAAAAAAAAACATTTTCACCTGATAAAAAAAAAAAAGTGTCTTTGTTGTACAATTAAACAATATCTAGATGATATTTGGCATAGCTATTGAAGGGAAATTGATGGTTTTTCAACTCCCAACAACTACAAAATATTGTTTGGTTAACATTTTTAAGGGTTTGAGCTGTTGCTAATAGTTTATAGTTGATAGCTGGAAGCTGATTAATGTTATATGGTTAGTAAAATCATTTACAATTATTGATATTTATGTGTTTAATGACTATTATAGATATTAATCAATTTTTAAAAATTTTCAAATTTTACATTCATTATAATTTATTTATTTATATGTTCAAATGCATTTCATTATATATATGAATTTTTATAAATATTTTATATTTATAATTTTTAAAAATTTAAAATAATATATATATATATATATATATAAGTATGTATGCATATTTTCAAAAGAAATATAAAACATTAACTAAAAAATATAAAGGAAAATAATTAACATATAAAAATACAATTGTTAGTTTAATTTTAAAAAGATAAGAATATTTAAATAGATAAAATTAATTAAATAATTTTATTTAGATATAAAGGAATTATTCATAAAAAACTTCGAACGGGAGCTGTAATAGCTATCATTGTAAAAAATAACCAAACAATATTTTGTAGCTGATAGGAACTAAAAAGTCGTCAGCTTCACTTCACCAACTAAACCAAATACCCCATAGCTGATAGCTGTTGGAACACCTATCAGCTTTAATTTAGAGTTTTTCATAAATAACTCCCATTAATTTAAATATAATTACTTAATTTTTTCTATTTATTTTAATATAATTACCTAATTATCTACATCTATTTAAATTAAATTAATAACTAAATTTTTATATATTAGCTTTCTATAACTTTTTAGTTAATTTTTTATTTGTTTCATATTTTGTTAATTAATTTTTTTTAACAATTATTTTAAAGATGCACAAATTTATTATATGCATTTTTTACATACAAATAGTTATATATATATATATATATAAATTATTATAAATATATCATATTATATTATCTATATAATAAATATATTATGAACAAATTACATTAACCTCCCTAAAGTTATACCTAATTTATATTTTAAAACCTCATGTTTCAAAATCGAATATTCACTTCCCTATTGTTTTATATACCAACACTTAAAGACTTCTTTTAGTTTTTTTTACAAAAAATGACCATTATATCCTTTATTTAAACTTATGTTTTCTTTAACTTTATTATATCTAATTTCTAGCATTTATCTTTCTCCAATTTATACATTTTTTAAAAATTTAAAAAAGTTAAAATTCTGTTTGTAGATCTAAAAATTATTAATTATTAATTCTTTTTAATTTTTATAGATCTAAATTTTTTTTTATTTTTAATTTTTAAAATAATTTTTTTGTATAGAAAGATTTTAATTCTTTTTATTAAATGTATATGGATTGATTGTAAAATTTTTAATTTAAAAAATTTTTAGATCTATAAAACTTATTTTTAACTTTTTAAAATTTTTTAAGAAATATTAAAAAATGATTTTTATAAACCAAAATTTTTTTAAAAATTTTATAAATGTATATTTTAAAAGTAATTTCATCAATTCTTATTGTTATTCAAACATAAACTTTGGGTTAAATACTGGGGATTATATGTAATGAGGTTAGAGAATACACATGTTAAAACAATGGAATAATGGTCATTTTTTGCAAAAAAGCTAACAAAAATCCTTAAGTATTGGTATATAAAATAATAGAGAGGTGAATATTCGATTTTGAAATATGAGGTTTTGAAATGTAAATTAGACCTAACCTCAGAGAAATTAATATAATTTGCTCATATATTATTATATAATTTTATTATATTTAATTACAAAAATTTTAATATTTTAAATTATAAATATAAAATATTTTTTAAAATTAATATATGTAGTTGAATACAATTGAAAATATACAACAATACATGCAAAATTTAAAATTTTTGAACAACTTAACTAATATCAATAATCATTAAACATATAAACAACAATAGTTGTAAATAGTTTTACCAAACACTTAATACTAATTAACTAACAACTAACAACTATCAACAACAACTTAATCTAATAGACCCTTAGTTATTTGACGTCTTTATTAAAAAAAAAGAATAAATACATAACTAGTGTCCAATTTTTTCATTTTTGATATTTTGGTGTTTGAACATTTTTTTTTACAATTAGATTTAGATGTCTAAACTTGCAAAAAATTAATGAAATGGTGTCCCTAATAAGTTTTACAAGTTAAAGTGTTTATGTGTTTTATTTTAAATAGTAAATTAACTATAATGCTTTTTTAATATTAAATTTATTTTTATTTTTAATTTTAAAAATTTATTTTTTTTATTTATATATATTAAATTTGAAAGAAAAAGCATATTGAATATCATTAAAATAAAATAAGACAAAATAAAAAAATTAAACTACAATTATTAAAAATAAAAATAAAATAAAATAATTAAAATTATTTTTAAATTTACCTGAAAGAGTCAAAAAATATAATTTAATTAAAATAAAATACAAGTAAAATTTTATTTATCATAATTAAAAATAAAAATAAAATATTTTTTAATAATAAAATTTTATTTGACTAAAATTATGAATAAAAAATTCATTCCAACCACTATAATTAATAAAATAAAAATAAAAAGAAAAAATATTAATTTTTCAGTTTAATATGATAAATAAAAAAATTTTATTTCTAATAATTTAAAAAAATAAAAAAATAAAATTTAATATATAAAAAAAGTATTTAAGTTAATTTATAATTTAAAATAAGATATATTAGTACTTGTAAAACGTTAAACATATTAGAGATACCATTTTAGAATTTTTTAACAAATTCAAACACCTAATTATAAATAAAATAAAAAAATTTAAACACTATTTATGTATTTGTCAAAAACAATTATATTTAGATAATATATATTTTATTTTTTTATAATAATAAAAAAATAATTAAATCAAATTAAAAATTATATAGTTATATAATTTTATTTAGTTAAAATTTTCTTATAATTCCTATAATAATAAAATTAATTTTGCTTCAATTGTGAAACCATAAAGAGATTTTGGTTTGTTGTCTAATATCAAGAAATTAGATGGAAACGAATTAAAGGAAAAAAAAATTAGCAGCTTCAGCTTCAACTTCACATTCACAGTACCCAATCTTTTTTTTTTTTTTCTCTCTTCTTCTTCTTCATTTTCAATGTTGTTTCTGTAAAAAAAAAAATCACAAAATCAATAATGTCTTGGTTCTTCAAATCAGTTCAATCCAACGATCCTGATTCTTCATCATCTTCACCATCACCAGAAACCCCAAAAAGTCGTGGTGTTGGAGTAAAAGAGGATTTATCGGTCATCACCGACTCAATCGGGCGCCAGTTACGCGGCGTCGCCAATTTCCTCGCTCCGCCTCCGTCGTCTGAAGATAACTCACAACCGTCTGATGACTCTTCCTCTGCTGCTGCTGCTGCTGCTTCTTCTTCTTTGCAGTCGCAGCAAGGTCTCTCAGGGATTCGAAATGATCTAGCGGAAATAGGAGGGAGCTTGAAGAGTGGTCTCTCTTTGCTCTCTAGTAATAAAGCTGTTACTGGAATCTCTAAATTTACCTCTAATTTCTTGCAATTTCAAAGTAATAGTAGTGATTATGATTATCATCATGGTGATGATGAAGACAACGACGAGGAGGAGGAGGAGGAAGCAGCGGGGATTACAGATGATGTTATTGAGTTTGTCAAGGAGATTTCTGTGAGACCTGAATGCTGGACTGATTTTCCATTATCACTACAAAATGGTAAATTTTTATTTTATTTTATTTTTTTTGCCTTTTTTTGAAATAAGTTATGTGTCAATTCAGTTCTTGTTTTGGCATGATTTCATTTCATTTGCTAGTCGAAAGAGTTGAATTTTAACCGCCATGACTTTTCCAGACATGAAAATTGACCAAGTAAGAGTCAAATTGAATTAAATTCTTGGAAGTATTTTGGGAATGAATTAAATAGAGGGTGTACAATGGTGAAGTGTTCTTGGGGTTGAAGGTGTATTGCAAATATTGCCCGTGTATGTGTGTTGGATTTATCTTTAGCAAGTTTGGTTAATGGTTGTAGGAAGATAACTAGTAGTTAGTTACTGAAGCTGTCATTGGCTGCGCCAAATTGAAGCACTATTACTGAGAGCTGTTATTAAGTGGCTTGCACTAGAAAACTTGGCAAGTAAATGTTAAATTTACATTATTTCACTAAATATACCTTTTGCTAGGTGTGATATTTAAACAAGCACGTGCTATTATCACATCCAATCATTTGAAAACCATCAAACGATTTGGTAAATATTTTAGTTTGAAGCATTTTTCATCTGGTGAAGAATCCCAAAGGGCATGCATATGGATGGATATGTAGTTCGTTCTTGTTTGAGCATAGTGAATAATCTTCGTGGACTGTCTTCTTAAAATAGATAAAGATGCATGAAATGGAATAGCAGAACATTCAGAGGAACCGGCATTTCGACTCCAGTAGTCTACAATGGAGTCAATGGATTCTGTGTTGTTTTTGGTTCACATATTGCTCTTTTGTAGGAGCTATCCTCCTCTGCTCTTGAGAATTTGTGTATGGTTGCAGCCCCTTTGTACCTTTAGTATAATCTCTTTTCTTTTTATCAAGAAAGTAAGAGATTTGTCATCATTGATACTCATTGATTTGTAGCAAAACTGCAAAACAAAAGAATAGAATGACTGAACATCTTGGTCTGCTGTATTTTGTAGATTTCAAAATGTCTAAGGCTCAGAAAGAACATGCTTCAACTATCGAACATTTTGTTCCTAGTTTGACAGCTCTTAGAGCTAACCTGCACAGTTACGTGGGGGATGAACAATTTTGGATGATATATTTTATATTGTTGCTTCCAAGATTGAATGCAAATGACGTTGATCTTCTATCAACTCCCCAGGCAAGATTTCTTTCTCCGTACTCTGTGTTTCTCTTAAGTTTCCTTTATATATTCCTTATGCATCCATATTTTTTTGTCTCCTAATTGTTTTGTGCATATAGTAGGGCCTTCAAACAGTCTGTTGGCTGTATCATCAATTACATGAATCTGATCAAAGTACCTTTTTTCTTTCTTATTTTGTTTGTCCTCTACTTTCAGAGAAAAGGACAGCCGCTTGCAAAGCTTCTCTTGCAATCAATACAAATGGCATCTTAATGGATGGGTGTCATATTTATTTATTTGGTGGCTGACATATTTTAAATTTCGTATTGAGCTTACCAACTCTTTTTTGTTATAGCAGAAGGAAATGCATTATTTGGAGACTATAGCTGCAGCTAAATGCAACTTATATATAGCTTTAATAGTATCTGATTATTGCACGCTCTCATATTTTGTCACATTTTCTTAATTCTGAGAAATTAGTACGTCATTTATGATGTCACCCTATTAGAAGTCTAATCAGGATATGTATAACTAGTTATCAGCTCTAAGTATGCCATGTATGGTTATAATTTCTTAATTTGGATTTTCCCCACCTTTTATGCCTTGGCTAGTCTTCCTTTGTTTCTATTTCCCAACATAACTGAAGCTTTCAAGCCACTTGTAACATAGAGCCACTTTCGAACATAACTTGGGCTTATTTTGATCTCAGCATTGCATATCAGAGCCGAAGATTTGATTGATAATTTGGGCTGGATATTCAGGGGAAAAAATCGAGGGGACAGAAAATTTTAAGCGTACTTGCATTGCTACCTTGGCCATCAAGTCTCTGCTGTTAAACCTTTAACCCTGGAGAAAGATTTTCGAGTTTGAATAATGGAATTTCACCTTGATGATTTTAATCAAGTTTGAATAATCATCAGGCCTGAAGGGTTTGAATTTTTTTAATGTCATGGACTATCTGTTGGGTTCTTCATAGTGTCATATAACTTGAGATTCAGGTTTGCTTGATCATATAGAAAGTTATAATGTATGACGACATTGTTGTAATAGTACCTGTGTCTATTTAATTTGGATGTTGGCTTACATGCAGATAGTTGAAACGAGAAATATGCTTCTTCAGAAGCTGCAAAACAAGAGAAATGCAAAGGTGGGGACGCCTGAGAATTCTGTCACTCTTGATACATCTCAGGAGAGCAGCAAAGGCGGTGAAATACAAGAAGAGAATATCCCATTTCAGGAAAAAGATGTCAATGAGATTGTAAATGCAACTGGAAAGTTGGAAATTGATGATGAGGAGACTGCTGATCAATGGTTGAAAGAGACTGATACTGATGTAGACACAACCCTGGATGGACAGAAAAAGATTGAACATGAAGAGGAAGTGTCATTTAGTGATCTGGAGGATGACGATAACAATCTTTCAAGTAGACTATCAGATTCTAGGAAAGCACAAGAAATTACTAGGGTTCCTTCACCTAGTGACTGGGTCCAGCTCAATGAAAGTTCCGAGACTCGGGGCAGCCTGCAAAAGGCAAGGCAGTCTATTTCTCGTGAAAAAGATTCAGATGGTGAGTCCACTGATTGGCTTAAAGTTGATGACTTTGACTAGAACCGATTTATTGTAAAGTTTCAATTTTCTTTTCAACGTTTGATTTCTGTATTTAAGAATTCAACCTGTTCATAAGTATGCTTAAACTCATAATTCAGTGTCTGTAAAGCCATTCAATCTGTGCAAAGTCTCTTATCCTGATGAATTATACGCTGGGTATATATTCTTTTAAGAGGATTTCTGGCATTGTTTAAAGTTGTTCTGAAATAGAGCTTGCTTGTTTGTTTGCTTGAAGCACAACATCCGGGTCTGGCATCGCATTCTGAAATTAGGGTTCATTCAATTGTAGAAATATGTCTGTGTATACTAGTTAAAGAAAGTTGAAAAATGAAATACTACAATAATATTTCTAGGAACTAACATATGCATGGATTGAGGGGAATATAAAGGGAACAGAAGAGGAATTAGATTTTGTGTTATTTGACTATTAAAAGTTAACAGAGAGGGAAGGGAATTGAAGAGAAATTATTCCCCCTCATTTTCCTTGTATAAAGTGAAATTAATTATACCTCAAAGTGAGGGGTAAAATATGTCAACTCTGAAATGCAATGTAATTTAAAGTTTTATTTTCTTTTTGAACATTTTTCCTTCTTTTCCCTTTATTAATTAATTTTAGGAAAAATGATCAATTTTATCCTGAATTATAAGCCAATTATCAATCTAATCATAATTTCAAAGTAATTTCAATTTGCTTTTCCAACTTTTTGAATTATTTTAAATCTATCTAGACGACATTGAGCTTATAATAGAGATGATGTGGCATAAGAGTGGCTGACATGACAAAAAAATTAAAAACTTAAAACTCATCTAAACAATTCTATCATCAACTATAGACCGACGTAACAATCTGACATGACATAAGAGTGGTTAACATGATAAAAAAATTAAAAACTTAAAACTCATATGATCAATTCTATCCTTAACTATAGACCGATTATCAAGCTAATCTTAATTTCAAAGTCATTTCAATTTGCTCCTCCAATTTTTCGAGTTGTGCCAAATCTATCCAGACATCAATAAGCGTGTGCCAGATCTAACGTGGCCATCTTACATGGCATAAGAGCGTCTGACATAGCAAAAAAATTTGAAAACCTAAAACTCACCGTTTTACAATACAAAACGGTGTCACTTTGCTTTTTAAAACGGTGTCATTTTGGGTTCAAATTGGCTGAACCTATTTGTCTTTAAAAAGAAACGCGATTTTCTCCATTTTGAATTCTAGGGTTTTTATTCACCTTCAACCTTCAGTCTCTGAATAAAATTGCAGCTATCTAAACTAGCAAAGTAAAGATGTAATCAGAATCGCAAGACACAATAATTTATGGTTTGAATAATGAGATCATGATATGCAAATGTGGAAACATCGCTCATTTGAAGACACCTCGAACTGATAGAAATCCAAGTCGATTGTTTTGGTGTTGTCCCTGTTTGGAGTTATGGTTATGACTTCTTTTTTTATGGGTAACAAATTTCATGAGTTATGAATGAAAAAAAGTTTAGGAAATTAGTTGTTATTAGAAGTGCGTGTTTTTATGAGGCAATTTTAATTGCTAGTGTTCTTGGGATATTATCATACCTTGGGCAATTTTTAGAGAAATTATAGAGTGAAACTGATATTCTAATTCAGCATGCTTAGTTGGAATGACAATCCACTAAGAAAATAATATCTTAGCATGCAAAAATAGTTTTAGAAATAACCACCCAGTCTATTTTTTATAGTAAAAAAACATATATAAGTATGAAATAAAAACTACCCACTAAATATGTATGTGATGAGATGTCACTTTCTTAGTGGATTGTCATTCCAACTAGGCATACTGAGTTGGAATGGTGGTTGTATTCTATAATTTCTCCAATTTTTATGGCTTCTTTTTTTTTTTGGCATGTCAGACATTCTTATGCCACGCAAGATGGCCACGTCAGATTTGACACACGTTTATTGTCATCTGGATAGAGTTGACACAACTCAAAAAGTTGGAGGAGCAAATTGATGTGACTTTAAAATTAGAATTAGCTTGATAATTGGTATATAGTTGAGGATAGAATTGATCATGTGAGTTTTAAGTTTCTAATTTTTTTTGTCACATCAGCTACTCTTATACCACGGCAGATGACCACATCATCTTTGTCACAAATTCAATGTCGTCCGAATAGATTTGGAACAACTTGAAAAGTTGGAGGAGTAAATTGAAATGACTTTGAAATTAGGATTAGATTGATAATTGACCTATAATTCACGATAAAATTGATAATTTTTCTTAATTTTAAGTTACCAAACACAATAAAATCTATATAGTTTTCATTCCTTTTCCTTCCCCTCTCCTCCCTTCCCTTTAAAAAACCTTCCATTCCCTTCTCTCTATAGTTGTCAAGCATAGTGCAAGTGTCTTGAGATATTTGCACCAAAATCTGCTTCAGAAAATGGAGGCATCTTGCAAAAGTTCTTTTAAGTTGGAGAATTTTGCTTAAAGGAATTGTATTTTATTGCAATTTAGACCTCTAATAAAAAGGTTTGCTCTTTGTATTAATAAAGCTAAACCATGAAAGCAAACAGAAAATTCCATGGATGACTATCAGAAGTTACCTGGGTGACAAAATGAAATCCTTTTCTTTGGGTTTTCAAGAAACATCATTTGCCTATGCTTTATTTCTCTTCTGATGCAGTATAATATTTTCCACACCGCAAAAAATGCCAAAAGAAAAGCTAATATAATATCATAATCACCATAAGTGACTAAGCTAAATACATAAACATGGGACATGGAAGGAAGACAAAACTGTACAACTTGGGGGTTTCAACTTTCACATGTCACTCATGTAGGCATGTAGTTTGCATTTTGTTTGATTAACAACACAAGTCAGCAGAAAGCAGAATAAGTCTGTCAAGTTCTACGTCCTCTCTGTACTATTCCTGCAAATCAATCTACTTAACATTTTGAGACTCTTTACATCTACTGTCACATTCCTAGCATAATACAAAACCTCACCGATGATGCCCTGAGAAGATTGGACGGTAAAAGAAGGCTGGCAAGCTGGCAGCAATCTCTCCTTTCAGTCAAATCTTAATGTGTATGTTGAAACTAGGGTTGCTGTAGTAGTACCTATTAGGACATATACTTGCTTCATAACAGCGCTAGATATGGCCAAAATTGATTGTTCACAACACAGAAGGTAGAGTTATATGTGGGTTGCTGGGTGAGACTTGAAGAACACTTGAAACAGGGTTGCTTCTAGGACTTATTAATTGATTTTGAAGATTATGGATCTCTTTTAGACCATCTTCATGGATGCGTGACAATGTCTCCAATTCCTTCATTGACAGATCCTCCAAGCCCACACCATACAAAGGAGCGTGTTGTAACATCTCCTCTTGAAGTGCATTTTCAAGAGATAAGAAATATTGCTGCAGAAACAGATAATGAACGTTTAGCTCAAAAAACCTTATTTTCCAGAAAGAAATTCAAACCGCATGGCAGTTTATGACAATGCGCATACGAGACAGAGCAAAGAGCAAGAGGAGAAGAAATAATAATAACACTTGCTCTCTGTTCTAGCCATTAGCTATTCATATCTGCAATAATTTTGATGAATTTCAGCACAATATGCTCAGAAAAGAGTAGGTCGTGAACTATATTTCAGCCAATCAGGAGAAACAATTTTCATGTTATACAATTGAGCTTAGCGTTTAAATGAGAAATGAAAAAGAAGCTTAGCATTTGAGCATTGCAGAAATAACAAATTGATTGAAGGCCATATAAATGCCATGAAGGGACATCAAGACACGAACCTGGCAGGTATTTAACCTTGCTTCAATATATCCAGCGTATGCTCTACAATGTGCAAACTCCTCTTCCTTCTCCTGTGCCACTTTTTCATTTTGTTGAATCTTTTGTTTCAGTTGCCGAATTTCATCCATTAGTGTCTGCCTTATCTCCTCTTGAGCTACAACTTCCAAAGCATATCTTTTCAGTTCTCTGTCAATTCTTTCCGTCTCAGCTTCCGTGTGTTTTAGTATTTCAGCAAGAACCTTGTTCTCTTTAGATACTTGCTGAGGCATTAAGACATCAAATTCAGCATTAGCATTACTTTAAATTAAATCACAACATCCTCCCACATGGTAGGAGCAGAGTGATAGAGCATTTCCTATGCTAGTTAAAAACATATACGAAGTTGCAAGTCAACAATGAGCCAAATAGGTTAATCTTTTCCAATAGACATTTTAAGGTATGACAAAAATTGGTGCTTGTAATTTGCTATCATCTAAGATAAAATCAAGAGGACACTTTTTTCTAATACAATGGCAAGCATTATCGCCCAAAACGGTAACAATTTGTGTGCAAAATGCAATCCATGCTAAGTGCAACTGACACCTAGACCATCTTCAGTGCTAAGTAGCTATAATACAGTTAACTGAACAATTAAACAGTGGAAAATATACTTTACCACAATTACTCCATCTATCAATCATAAGCTAACGACAACATCTATCAACCACAAGCAAATAGGCAACCCCTTTTTCTGTAAAACACAAATAAACAATTTAAAAAGTCTTATTTCCTAAAGTTTAGAAATTTTCTCCTAAAACCTGTCTGAATTAAAGCTAAAAGGATCAAACTCTAATCACTATATGTACAACTTCTAATGTCACATTTATAAACTTAAAGCAAGCAAGAGCAAGCTCTCATGATACTTCCTCTAGATAACTTTGACACATTACGCTGTGAATTTTTTCCACTTCTGAGGTTAAGAAATATCCTGCACTTTCTTATTAAATTATAGGAAACAAATTGATCCAAAAATTACTTTCAGACCTGCAGAAATTGAACTAATTTCATGCCATAAATCCAGCAAAAAGCATTTATTGGCATTTTCTTACATTAGCAATATATAGTTCCACTGAAAAATTCTAGACAAGCAGACCTTTAGTTCATGGCGTTTTTCAGACTTAAGTCGTGAAAGCTGTGCCTCCACACAACGAAGATGATCTTGATAATCCTGTTTTTCCATGGACAGCTTCATAATCTTCTTCTTCTGTTTGGAGCGAAATTGTTCAAGTTCACTTTCAGCTGCTTTTATATGTCCACAGAGTTCCTTCTTTTCGCAAGTAAAACAATCCATTTTGTGTTCCATTTCAGACTGCAAAAAAAGTAACAAAATTAAGTATAATATTTTCCATAATTCTATTGCCAAACAAGAGATCAAGCACCTTAAGTTGAAGGAAGGCAGCCTTGGATTGAGTAAGATTTTCCAGCAGAACAGCATTCTGTGAGCTCAAGTTGGAAAGTTCTTTTTGCTTTTCATCCCTAGCACAAACAAGTTCCTCCTCCATGGTACGCAACTGATGCTGAATAGTGGAAGTATATGTGCTGACATTCTGAGCAGCATCCTTCATCATGCTAAGAACTGGTCTGGCAAACCCCTGTTCCTCATGAATCAAGAAGACCAATGTGTCCAGAATGATATCAGAACAAATATCTGCAAGGCTAATGGCAAGGTCAACTAAATCTTTCAGCATGCTCTTGTGATAGCTCTCTCTGGAAAACAATCGAAATAGCAACATATAAAACAATTTCACAAAACTACGAACACGAGAGTTCCCAGAGAGAGATAATGTTCTGGCAAGAGCGAGAACTGATGTAAAAAATCCTTCAAGCTGAGAACACTCTACAGTTTCATCTCTTTCTGTAACTTGATGTTGATAATTTTCAGCTGGTGATTCTGAATTGGCATGAAATCTTTGTGTGTATTTTTCCAAGACCATGGCAACTGAATGATCTTCAATAAATCCATTTGCTATGCCGCTCTCAAAAACCTTGGAAGCTTCACCAGCAAGGGGAGGAATAGCTAACATATTGATCAAGAGAAATATATCAGAAAAATGATGATTTGCATCCATACGTGGCTCTTCTGCCAAATTAAAGCAATCTGTTGCAGGTCCACTTCCCCTGTTTGAAGAGGGTTCACTTGGGTTTGTCAAGCAGTAACCATCAAGTGCAAAGACAGAACCAATGTCTCTTAACATTGATACAGCAATCTCATGGCGACTGTTCACAACTTTTCTTAGGTGATCCAAAACAGAAGATGACACCTCAGCTCCTAAAATTTTAAACCTTGCATGAACAGCTCTGACCTAAATGGATGAAAAAGTAAAACAAATCAAGAGAAAGAAATGTACTAACATGATAATTCAATTCCATCATGTTGGCTTTCTGCTAAACACTTACAGCTTGAGGAATACGGTGGCATCTAGAAGCAGCTTCAAATAAGAAGTCCATAACAGCTCCCAGCACTTCCCCATTTGAGTCAGCAAGAAGTTGACAAGCTCGATAAATTGTCTGATTCTGCTGTTTATTGTCCAGGTTCAATTGACTAATGGTAGCAAGAACCTGAAGTACAAAATAATTTACTTTAAAGAATTTGAAAGAGGGAAAGAGAAGATTAAAGGGCAGAGAAAAATTATGAAAAAGATATATGTTTCATATTCTAAGATTTTCCCTCAGCTATTAATAGATCCGTAACTTAAATTGTAAACAACGTTACTTTCCACAAACATCATCTATGTAGTTTATCTATGCTTCCATAAATCCCATTCATTAAATCATATTATATAACATATCATTATGACATTAAGAAAGCAATAGTCTCACAAGTGGTCTTAATGCAGGTTCCGCATCTAGCTGATTAAGTTGATCTAAAAGTGCACAAGAAACAAGAGGATGCTCTGAACTATTGAGCAACTTGGGTAGCAAAATAACAAGATCTGGATGCAGATATTTAGGGGCTTTTTCCAATAAGAAAAGAACTTTCTCTACAGATTGGGACCTTTGCCTTGGCTTTGGATGAACTTGAGAAACAGGGCCATCTAGCATCTTCAGTGAATTGACAACTAACTGTAAGAGCTCCTCTGAAGGCTCTGGCCACCCGGCCTACAGAGAAATGATCAAGGTTATTAGAATGAATTGCCTTGCCTTAACAAATTCAACTGATTATTAGAGTAGCACAGATTTACCTTCAAAGCTTGAAAAATTTTTTTGTCCTTTTCACTAACGAAGAGTTTTTCATCCATTGGATCACTAATAGATGTTTCTGGCTGAACTGCACATTGTCCAAAGACTGTATTCTTAGACAGGTCTTCTTCATTTACAACATCAGAATCAGCAGTAACATTAATCCCGCTTTTGGATCCTCCATGTGAAGAGGATTGCATTGAGACCATGGGTCTAATATTGGGGTGGGATTCAAGTTGAGGGACAGTTGTACTGTAATATGCAGAAGGTTTTGAACTTGCTGCAGAAGTCTCGTAAATAGAATTTGATGGTTGGCAACATTCAACCATAATATCCAGAAGTGCATCATTTATAATCTGTTGTAAAACTTTAACAGCTGTCACAGCATTAGTTAAATCAGCTGAAGGTACATCTGCTCCACTGTGTTTTTTCAGAGAATTACAACCGCCACGCTTGGTTTGAGGAAACAAAGACTTCACTTTGACTGGTTCATCAAAGTAAAATCTCATTCCTATTAGAAGTCCGGCTACTGTACCAGTTCTTATTATTAGCTCTTTCAATTTCAGTATGAACTGTCTAGAAGAATCTTCATCTATAAGGTAGCACCCTGCACTTGCAACAAGCGCGTTGAAAATTTTTTCCATCTTTCCAGTCCTCACCTTGTTATCTTCAGGGTTGTAAACTTCATTAATGCAAAAGGATACATCATTCCCATCATTGTCCACAGACAAAAGCTGACAATAGAGAGAATTTATGTTAAAATGCACACAAACACGTAATACTAAGAATGAGAAAAAGGCACCACTCAGCTGTTTCTTTCAATTTGTTGCCATACTTTGTTAAACACGAACAGGAAATGCTTCTTAAACACCTTCCAGCAAATGCTTTTTAAGATTATTAAACAATTCCTCTTTGCAAAAAAGCAAGGTGAAGGGTGCATACGTACACGCCCACCTTCCTCCTGTCCCACATTATGCTAGGGAGCGCTTTGTGCAAAAGGTGAGCCCTTTAACTAGAATGACAACCCATATACTCAAATGCAAGAAACTACAATATCACAACCTTATGACATAAAAACAAATTCAAAAAAACAGAGAGTAAAAGAGAAATCAGCAACGCTTTTCAGCTAATCAATAATAGCACTGCAATAAACCTTTCTTTAAAGCAATGTCAAGTATTCTTTCAGAATACAGGACAAGTTCTTAGAAAGACATCACAAATGATGATAAGGTCATTAAACCACCTTTTCTCAAGTAACAGAATTCAATGAAAGCAAAATCACTTACTTCCATTTCAAAATCACCCAAAAAGGATTTCATGAAAAATAAGTGTGCAAACTGCAAACAACTAATATCATATGCACTAACCTCTCCTCCTGAAAAATCAAACCATGGGCAGCAATCAAGGATTTCACAAGTAAAAACAGCCGTCTCACGAACAACAAATCCGGCACCTGCAGCTAACATGTTTGAGACTTTCATAAAATGAAAATCTGTACTGATACAACTGTTTGTGCAAAGAGATGATTCCTTCCACAAACTTTTAGCAGGCTCCTTTTGATTCACCACAGCAATCCTGTAACTGACCCAAAAATTCTCATCAGGATCACTTGAAACTGATGGATCACTCTCCAAGTATACAAATATGTTTTCAGATGACTCATAGAACCCTGTGATAGGATAAGACCAGAGTAATTAGATCAGAAAACCACTGTATATCCATCATCCTTAAGAAAATTCATACAACTTTATAGCACTGACTCACCAATCCGAAGCTTGCACCCACCAACCTGAAAATATTTGCAAAATATTTTTCGGTCTGCTATTATATCCATCAAGGATGAGAAGTTTTCCACCTTCCATGAGAGAGACAATTTTTTACCATCCATATCAATACAGGAAGTTTCGCTGCTTGACTCATTGATGGTCTTCAATGTAAATGTCTCCTTCAATACTCTAACCTCAGCAGTAAAGACAGCAATATCCTGATCAAGATACCCCGAATCCAGATCAAAGAAGCTAGTTAGGGTAATAAATTCAGACCAACCCCAATCTTTTGTAGCCTTGGAGCAGCGGTCCTGAGATTCTCTTCTGATAGATTTTTCAAACATCTTATGATTCACGACTGCCAACTGGTAGATAACAAAAGAACTCCAATCATTCGAAGTGTTTCCTGGGTCCAAAACTTCAAGAAAGAGTGAAAGGTGGAAGGGTTTCTGAGACTTTCCTGGTGAATCATTAGCAGATAGTCAAATCAATTTTATGGTTTCACAAACTCTCATCAATTTATTAGCATGAAACTTGAATGACCAACTCTACCTACATACATTTTTTTAATAACTGAAAACCAATGCTTTGAATGAATAATTCAAAAATTTTGAATAATACTGCCATTCATAAACCCGGAACTGACTAAAATATCCAAGCATTTGTTTAGATAGTGTAATTGCATATAAACTTTATGCACAAATAACATGTTTTGAACGATCATAATTTTACACAGAATGATTCTTGAAACCTTTCATATAAACTTGATCAAACAACATTTGCTTTTGTAGCATGAATTGCTTTTAGATGCCACTCAATCCCTTCCCATTTAATAAAACATGCATTGACGATTAAAAGCCAACTAGCAGGACTAGTTCAGAAATGGTGCCAACGAAGTTTGCACACTTACCTCTAGGATAAACAAGCAAGCGAAAATCCACACTCCCAATCCGAAATGACCTGCTCTTAACACAGACACCTGTAAGTTTCTTCTTCTTCAGAAGATCCTTCAACCTCACAAAATTCTCAATCTTCCAGAGGAACTTTCCAGAACAACCATCACCCTTTTTAAACAGACTAAAAGCATTCTTACCTCCAAAGAGGTTCCCTGATTTTAAGATAATGCTAGACTCCCTAATAGCATTAAACGATACACTAACAATAACAGTATCATCTACCAAAAATCCTCCATCAGTAAAATCAGACATTTTCATGTACTGAGTCCAACCAAGAATCCCTTCATCTCTGAAAAGATTGTGTAAAGAAAATCTTCCATGACTATCTCTATGCACATGTTGAAGCCCTGGCTTTTGATTCAACACCGATATCCGAAACAAACACCAAAAACTCCTATCAAACAAAATACATTTCTCTGTATCCTTAGTGTCCAAGCACAATGACAAATACTCAATTCCATCAACCACAGTTGTATACAAATGAATCCTAAGATTTCCCTCTCCAACTTGAAAAGAAGAACTAATCATCTTCTGTGTCTTGATAATTTCCTTAAACAAGCTATAGTTTCTTATAGTCCAAGTAAGTCTTCCATCCAAAACAAAAGATTTAGTCTCGTTGCTATCAGCTGAAAATGATCTTGTTTCATTTAAAACATGTATATCAAGACTAATAAGCAAAGACCCAAGATTCAAAAACCCAGAAGCAGGATCTAGAATAGTTTTGGAAACAGTAAACTCAGACCAACCAATAGATTTTCTGATCTTAGAAAACCTATAACAACTGTCCCTATAAACAGATTTGGTATCATTTAGAACATTAACAATGGTTATCCTATAATTGGCACAGCAATCAAAATTGCCACGAGGATCATGAATTTGAAGATAAACAGAAATGTGTCCAGGTAGAGACAAAGAGTCTCCTTTTGGGTATATCAAAAACCTAAAATCAAAGCCGCCCACTTCAAGATATGGACTATACAATGATTTGGCCTTGAAATTTTTGAAGTTGGGAACAACCCATTTAAACATAGAGGAATACTCTGTACGGCGGTCCACGGTTACCGGAGGCCCGATACATGGCGAGGATTCAGGCTTGTCTTTATGGCCATTGGGTTTGGGGGGTTTTTCTTCGGTTGGTTGCATTTTCTTTGTATTCTTGAATCTTGAAAGTGATTTAACTAAAAAAAACAACAAAAAAGTTACAGTTTTGATGAATTATGGTTAATGGGTTTTATGTCTTAGAAGTGATTTGATTATTATGTATACATAAAACAAAATGTTAAGAAGAACAAAAGGGTTGTGATTTGCAGAATGGGTTTTAGGGGAAAAATAAAAGATAGAAAAGGATTTAATTTGCGGTTGGCGAGAGGGAAAATAGAGGAAAATGAAGGAGGGAAAATGAAAAAAAAATCGTATGTAGGGACCAGTGACCACCTGGATTATTTAGCTTTCGACACGCGTTGCAACAAAATCCTGGGTGTTAATGCCCTGAAGGCATGGCTTACATGTTCTGCTTAGACTGCTGTGTAGATTTTTTTTATTATTATTAAAAAATGCAAATTTTTCTTGGATTCATAATTTATAATGCACCTATTTATTACTAATTAATTATAAAATTTTTAAAACATATTTTTCTATAATAGTTTCTATCTAAATAAATATTTTATATGAAAAATTTTTCTCAATATTCAAAAAAAAAAAAAGATTTTACACATACATATAGTTTTTATTATTTTTAAATTAGAGTTTTTTAATAGAATTATTCTTTTCATAAATTATACTTTTTAATTATTTATTTATTTTGCTTTTTTATATTATTATTAATTAATGTGATTAATTTCCACTGCCATCATTTACCAATAGGGGTAAGAATTTATTATTTTTTATTATTAGAGATGATAACCGACTGAGTACTTATGGATACTTAGTTCATCCCAACCATAATAGAACAGGTTTAGTTGGTAACAACAATAGAATTTTCGACCAATTTGGATATTAATTGGATGAATTTGGACAGTAATAATAAAATTTTGGACTGATTTTATTTTTAAATTTAATATCCATCATAGGTCAGGATCGGTTTCGGATTAGAACTCTTCGATATCTGCTGCCTAAACCCATTTATATATTACAAATCATAAAATTAGATATTGAAAAATATTATTGGTAATTATAAAATTTATTATACTTTTTATTTATAATTTGCAAGTATAATTTTATAGAATATCTTATAAAATAAATAATATTTACAAAATGATTTCCCAAATTATTTGCAAATTTTAAAATAATTTTGATAGAATAATGTGTTAAGAGGTAAGCGAATTTTGATGCGGGTACAGGTAATAAAAGATTTATGTTATATATATATATATATATACTAAATAACAATATGTATGCTCCTCCTGATAGTAATAAATTATTAAATATATATTTTAATAATAATAATAATATTATTATTATTATTTAATTAAATAAAATTTATTAAAATATTAAAATATTATTTATTTATAAAATAATTTAATATTACAAATTTGATATAATTATAATTTACTGTAATTTTGATAATTTTTTATTTAAATAATTATGTAATATTTTTTAATATTTTTTATAATTAATATTTTTCTTAACTTTAAAATTAATTTTATATAAAATTAGTCATTGAAGTTATAGCCACAATATTTTTATATAAAATTAGTTTTAGAATTTTTTTTTGAAACGATTAGCTTTAGAGTTAAAAAAATATTAATTAAAAAAGTTAAAAAAATATCATCTAATTATTTTAAAAATTTATCAAAATTGCAGTGAATTATAACTATATTTATAATATTAAATTATTATATAAATAAATAACACTTTTATTATTTTTATAAATTTTTGTTTGATTAAACAATAACAACAACAATAATAAATCAAAGTATGTATTTAATAATATATTTATTATTATGAGTGTAAAAAATTTTAGTTCACATACACAAATCACATAATTTTTTACCAATATATATATAATCCACATCAGAAGCTCAGACAGATGGCGAAAATAAGACAGATTTATGTTCTTCAAGTGTTCGTGTATATATATATACATATATAAATACAAAAGGTGAGGTAAAATTATAAAAATATATTCACTCATTATTATATAAAAATTGAATAAAAAATTATCAAAATTACAGTAAATTATAAATATATCAAATTTGTGATATTAAATTATTATAAAAATACATAACACTTTATTATTTTAATAAATTTTATTTGATTAAATAATAATAATAATATTATTAAAGTATATATTTACGAGAGTGCATTCAATTATGATTTTTAAAGATATTTACCAATTTTTTTTTAAGTGAATGACTTTTGCAGAGTTTACAAATTTTTATAGATTTTTAATGACTCTTATAGAATTTATGAATTTGTTAATGACTTTCATAAACTTTTATAGACTTTTACCGATATTAACTAACTTTTATTTTGAAAGTAGCACCCCAACTATGAAAAAGTAAATTAAATTGTGACAAGTTCAACATAACAACCATAGAAATCTAAATATCTTCATAAAAAATCTAACTAAGACATGTACCAAAACTTTAAAAAATATTTTAAAAAAAATCTAATGCTCATTATGATCCATATGGTTAACATTACTCCACATATCATTAGCTATAGTTGTTCTTCATTCATTAGCAGCATATCTTTGGTGCCATTGAGTTTCAATAAATGATTTAAACTCTTCTTCTTGATTAGTTGGTATAGGGGAAGATGATGAAGTTTTAGTATCTAGTTCAACTGAAAATTCATCTCAATGACACTCGTTTCAAAAAAAAGTTATGCAATCCTTTCTCATGTCTTTTCAAATTGTTTACCCTAAAATCCACTACATTATCAAAAAATTTTATAAACCGTGGATAACCACTTCAGCTAGTATTGCTAGTTTTTTATGCATCAAAACAACAAAGCTCCTGAGCAGATTCATCATATACCCATCTTAACTTTAGAATCCATGACACTTCTACATAAGTTAGAATTGAGTGACACGACCAACCTTTAGCACACAGCCAAAAAGGTTTTAGGAATCAAAGTTAATAAAATAGTCAAATTTTCTTTATCCCACTTAATCCAACATCATGTCACTCAGTCAAACATAAAAACAAACAATTCATTTCATACACCAGTGAACAAGGAAAATTACAAAAAAAAAAAAATTCCCTAAATACCTTTTTCAACAAATTGCAAGGTTGCTTTTTTTTTTCTCTGGTAGGAATACATTTCTATACCTAGAACAAAAAGGTTTGTTAAAATCTTAAGAGGGAGTGGAAGAATATATTTTAGGTTTTGTATATATACCATTATAGGCGGTGGGGTTTAGTATGCGCTCAAGTATTTGGCGACCATGGTACTGTGCAAGCTCAGGGGCTGCTAGGAAATACATAATGGGCTTGTGACTCAAATGGATTTGGAGTCACCACCCGGATAAAAGTCGGGACACACTATACAATAATTGGATTCCACGAAGGTTCCTAGAAGCCGTCATCAGAGATCAGGTTCGTAAACTGGGTATGGGCTTTTGAATACCCACCCAACCTTGTGGTTTGCCTTCATGTGTGTTTTGTATTTTATTACCTTTGATTATTAGATTATTTCCTCATTATTGTTAAATTGCAATCATTTTTCGTTTTCACGTCTTACCGAATTTGCACATTAGTCCTTTTTCAAGCTTATTGACCCGACACATATCACAAATAATTGACAATAAATAATAAAGGGAAAAGGATTAGGGATTACAAGAATTATACTTCAAATTAAAGTAAAATAAACCACGAATAAACCAAAAATAAATCAAAGGCAAACTGCAGGTGAATCCTCTTAAGAACTAATTAAGGAGATTAACTCCTAATGATTAAGAAAATCACTCTAAGGTCCCTACAAAACTCGGAGGATTAGATTTTTCACAAATAAAAGAAACTATGAAGCAACAAAGAGAATCCCATCTTGTTAACTTGATACATAATAAACATAAAATACTTAAGCAAATATAAACAAATAGTTGATTAAACATAATATATTGACTAATTGCGTGCGATATAATACATATAATAAGGAAAGAATACATAAAACATGCGAACAATGAGAAATAAGCTTAATAGAGGCAAGCAGAATCATACAGAATTCTGGCTAGGAGGCGATCTAGGATCACCACATCATGAAGGGGCAATGCCCCTCTGAAGAGGCGTCGCCTATTCAATAGAACACAACATATCACATATTTCTTAACTCATAAGTAATTCTAAAATACAGGCAAATAAGCAGAATTTGATGCTAATAAACATAAATCTACAAGTAATATTCAATGTTTTACATAATCATACCTTTAATATAACTTCAAATAGGCAATAATCATAAAAATAAGCAAGAAAAAGCTAAGAATATAGTTTTAACTGAAATGAAAATTTAAAAGTTTGAAAATAGGAATGCTCACTGACTTGAACACGTTTGATGCCCCTAACTGAACCCTCGGAGCTTGGTTTGTTGATTTAAGTACTTTAAATGCAAGAGAACCTTCCCCTTCTTCAAGGAAATTAACCATTTTTAGCTAAAAACTTGTCTTTCTCTCATTTTCTCTTCCTCTTTACCTCCTCCTTTTCTCTCAAATGTGTTCCTCTTTTCCTTTGTTTCTTTCTATTTTTTAGTGTCTCCCCTCAGTGTCTAACCCCTTATTCCAGCCCCCCAAAGCCTCTATTTAAACTATTTTCTCCTTTTCCTTTCTCAATTTCCCAAAAACCAAACTAAGACAAAAGTTCATGATTTCTCATCATCTTTTTATATTTTCCACCTTATTTCTACCTTTAAAGTCATGTTTTCCTGCATAAATCTGCAGATTAGACATATGTGGGTCCACTCCATATGTAATAAGGCCAAAAAATGCATTTAATGCAAAGTAGGTCGGCTATTGATGAGGCATCACCTCATCTGGCCTAGGTCGAACAAGTGTCGCCTCTTTGGCCCAGGCTTGGCCTTGGGCCACAGGAAAATGGGTTTTTGGGCTTAAATTTGAAGTTTTGGGCTCAATTGAGGGTTTTAGGCTCTCAAGTCCATTTCTAAAGAAAGTTTCGGGTCCTCTTGCATTCAAAGTTCGTATTACCACACCATTGGGCTTTTGTTGTAGGCCAATCAAACCAAGGGTGTCCATAGTTTGCCCCCTTGGTTTTTTAAAAATTGAATTTTTGAAATCAATTTTTTGAAAAAGCAACACACATGATAAAAGAAGTAAACAGCAAAAACGACGTAACTGACCTCCAAGCTTTGCTCACATTGTCAGCCTCAGGAATTCAAACTCAAGAGGTCGATGTTTGAAACTTACTAAAGCGTCTTGAATCGTGACCATGATCCTCGGGTTTTCCTGGCCTGATCAGCCACTCATTATAGTTTTGGACGTGATTCTCAAGCCTTTCTAACGCAAGAAGTCACTCAGTAAAGAAGAGAGAAATGCAGCCATGTTCCTCGAATTTTTCTAGCCCGATCAGCCACTCATTAATAGTTAAGACGTGATTCTCGAGCCTTTCTGACGTAAGAAGTCACTCAGTAAAGAAGACAAAAATGTAGTCGTGTTCCTCAAATTTTTTTGGCTTGATCAGCCACTCATTAATAGTTAAAGCTTGATTCTCGAGCCTTTCTGAAGCAAGAAGTCACTCAGTAAAGAAGACAGAAATGTAGTCGTGTTCCTCGGGTTTTCCTGGCCCGATCAGCCGCTCATTATAGTTTGGATATGATTCTCAAGCCTTTCTGTCGTAAGAAGTCACTCAATAAAGAAGACAGAAATGTAGCCGTGTTCCTCAAGTTTTCCTGGCCCAATCAGCCACTCATTATAGTTTTGGACGTGATTCTCAAGCCTTTCTGAGGCAAGAAGTCACTCAGTAAAGAAGACAAAAATGTAGTCGTGTTCCTCGGGTTTTCCTGGCCCAATCAGCCACTCATTATAGTTTTAGACGTGATTCTCAAGCCTTTCTGACGCAAAAAGTCACTCAATAAAGAAGGCAGAAATGTAGCCATGTTCCTCCAGTTTTCCTAGGCAGATCAG
>CATIWM010344788.1:0-18760 GCA_949671775.1 Mallotus repandus | reverse complement strand
ATTTTTTCTCAATATTTTTTTACTGTCTTCATCTATTTTTTTCTCAATGTTTTTTTTACTCAACATTTTTTCTAACTTTTTTATACTGTCTTTGTTTTTTTCTCAACTTTGTTTTGCTAAACAATTTTTTTCTATTTTTATAGTACTATATTCATCTTTTTTTTTCTCAACATTTTTTTTCTTATGTCTAACAAAACAATAAGGATTTTATTTTTTTACTTTAATTTGTTTATTAAAATGTCTAACTTCTTTTTTTTAATTATTTGATACTTATTAATCATCAATATGTAATAAGTTTACAATCCTTATGATGTATTTGCAACATCAACTAAAAAAAAGTTGAAAAATAAAAAATAAACAAACCGAAACAACAAAAGAAAACTAAAAACAACAACTAAAACAATAAAAATCAACAAAATTTTATAGTTGTTGATTGTTGCTGATTTTTATTGATTGTCAGTTGTTGATTGTTGTTTATTTTTGTTGATTTTTTTATTATTTTTTTCATTATTAATTACAAAATAAAGGCTATAAATAAAATTTTTACTTTTATTAGTATTAATGATAAAAATAATAATTTTTATATATCTCATAATTTTTATTGTTTTTATTGTTATTTTTTATTTTTAACAAAAATCAACAAATATAAACAAAGTGAAACAACAAAAACAATTGAAAGTTACAACCGAAAATAACAAATTAACAAAAGTAATAAAAAATTGCAGTTGTTGATTTTTGTTATTTTTTTAATTTTTTCATCATTAATAATAAAATTAAGACCATAAATATATTTTTACTTTTATTAGTTTAATTAGTTTAATTTCTAAATTCTAAATAATTATGAAAAAAAAATTATTAAAGACTATATGTAATTTTCATTAAATTTTTTTTTTTTTAGAATTATAAGTAATTTTCATTAAGTTGGTAGCAATAGCGAAGTTTAAATTTTCTTTGGTCTACACTTTTTCTTGCTCTTACTCTCGTCATTCTTGAAGTATGACAGTTCCAATCATTTCTACATTTTTTCATTAAAAAAAAAACAAGTAAAATCAAAGGAAATGAAAAACGTCAACATATGGTTCAAAATTTTAAAAATGAACCACTTTTAGGTAAAAAATAAAAACAGCAAAAATAAAATTGCAAAAAACAAAACCTCTAGACCACTAACAAATCAAAAGGTACATGGAATGAAATTTCTTCGTGTAACAATTGCTTTCAATCACCAAAGAAATATTCTATTTTAAACCTAAGCCTGTTGTGGGATGGGCTCACAAGTGCCGATAGGCTTAATGAATGAGTGTTTAATAGATTGATTACATTTTAGGGGCTTATAGCCTGTTAACACCTCTTATAGAGCCTGAGCTAATAATGAGAATAGAATTTGTTTCTACGCAAGTATAAGAGTTATCTCTATTTTTATATAACAATTTTTATAATCACTTGAATGATCGATAAATGCTATTTTTATAATTTTTTATAATAAAGCTTTAATAAAAAATGATTTTCTAAATATAAATTTAACTGTGTCAAATTAATTGCTTATGACAATTATCTGAACATAAAAACCATATATTTATTAGAGAAAGATCGAGTGAGGATATTAGAGTAGACGGAATGTATTACATGAAATATAGGAATAGAGAAATAGAATCTATATAGTCAATTTGAATTAATTTAGTCTAAAACTAGTTAGAGTCTAAAATTGGCGATATAATAAAATCAATCAGAAAGGAATAAATTGGATGAAGAGGAAACCACTCCAAGTTGGATGTAAAAATCTAAAAATTTTCATTAAAAGAAAAATCTCACAGTGATTTGACATGTTATCAATCACGGGGATTCATATAATTAAAAAAAAAAAAAGCCATCTGCATCAAATCTTCAAGCTTAGCTAAAGGGGATTTGTTATATCTACAGAAGAAGAGAGACCAGACCCATACATATATCATGAAGAAGTAAAGTTGCAGTTGGCGGACTTGGACTTATCAAGAATCGACCACATGACTTGAACATCCTCGTAGCCGCATGCCATCACCTCTCCGTGCAGATCCATCGCACGATTTTCGTTCCCTGGGAATTCATTACGTACTTCCATAGTTGATTAATATGCAACTAATTAATAAGAATATTGTATTGAAAAGAATAAAAATGGTTTGTAAGTAAATCATACAAACGTACCCGGCAGCTGGGACTTCTTATCATCTCTGGTGGTAGGATGCTGATAATTGAAGAAAGTGCAAGCTTTCTTGAAAGGGGAAGTGATGGTTTTTTTCCAAGAGGTCATATTCTCTGCTCTATTATATTCTAATGGTACTGCTAGCTAGGTAGTAGCACTAGTACTGCTGTTTTCTTCTTCTTGCGTTTTTTTTTTCCTTTTTTGTGCTTCTTTAGTATACAAGTAGTACAGAGACAGCCAATGAATTCTCTCTCGCAAAGGCTCAATGAGTACTACATAAAGGAAAAGAAATGGTATATTATATAATATAATATATACAGAGAAAGAGAAAGGAGAAGGAAAGAAGAAGCAGATAGAGGCAAGATCCGTGAGATGAGCCTTGAGGAACATCGCTCCTTGTTTGTTTTTCTTATCTTCGCCGACTGCACTCTTGCACATGGACCACCCCCACAAACACGTGAATGCCTTTACTTTTCCTTTTATTTTTTGAGCAATTCTTTCTTTTCGAACAGCTATTCAATTCAAATGTGACGTCTTTTAGACAGACAACATGTGGGATTTACTTCCTTTGGAGCGATACATTATTTGGCTTTTAAGGCAAATAAAACCAAAATTAATTTATTTTTTCATTTTTCTATTTCATTTCCCTTCAATCCAAATAATAATATTAATAATGATGAAAAAAAAAACAGACAAAAGTAAAAAATAGGAAAATAAATATATTTTTTCACTATTTTCTGTCTTCCCATTGCATGCCATTTAGTATAAGGAGCTAGCCTAGAATGGCCCATGATCCATTTATCTTAAGTTTTTTTTTTTAACATCATTTATCTAAAGTTTGATGTTCTGTTTGTGGTTCAAATAGGCTTTTTTTTTTTCCATTAAATGTAATTTTTTTTTTAACGAAAGGGGAGTATTACAACATGATATTACAATCTATACATCATATCTATAAATATCTATCACATATTATCTATTACAATTGCATATATATATATAGTGGGGGTGGACTAAAAATACACATGATCCTTATCATGCCCTAAAAATTGAACACATGGCTTAGAGGTCATAGATGTCTCTCTCTAGCCACTTGAACTGGAGGTCATTGTCGTTAAATGTAATTGACAATTGTGAACTCCATAAAGGCATTTAACAACTTCCTTAAAAGAGAAATATTTGCAAGTGAGAAGTAATAAAATGATAATTCATTTTTAGGATATTTTTAAATGCAGAATTCGAGTTACGCTGTTGTTAATTTAAAAAAGATGACAGTCTTTTATTGTACAATCCATCAACATCTAAATTATATGATCTTTGTATTTATTAAAAAAAAAACATTTAACACCTTGCCAATTCAAAAAAATAACTAAATAAATAAAGTTTACCATCGCAGTACATCGAGTAAGGGTTAAAATGTTATATAATTCATGTATTAATGAACTGTACAACAAGATATAACTTTTTTTTTAATTCGACAATAAAAATATAATTAAAAAACCACAAAATTAATTAGATAATATAATTCCATCGGTGTTTAAAATTAATTTTATTTCCTCCATATGTATTTAGAGTTAATCATTTTTATAATTAATCGCTCAACTCAATCATTTTTTTATTTTTTGTTGAAATTTATAATACAGAGGTAATCAATTTGAATTGACGATCAATTTCTAAATTTCATGGTAAAGCTAATGTAGTAATTAAAAGTAATAATGTTTTTTAAAGTTGATTACTGAACTACTAAAACATTTGGTCCAAAAAAAAAAAAAAACTACTAAAACATGCATCCATCATTTTTATCTTAATTTAAGCTTTTATCCCAAACCAATGTTTAGCACAGTTAATTAATATTGTGTGCGGAACGATGTCTTATCAATGTCACAGTACATCCCCTTTATAGGCTTATGTTATGCTGCTCCTTTGGGTTCATACAAAACTCACATGCCAAAGAGACAGAGAGAGACGACCGTCGATTATTAAAGTCTTAACTTGTACGTAAATATATCTAAAGGTCAAGTAATGTATTTATATAATGATTAAACTATTTTTTTTTTGGAAATGATTAAATTACTTCTTATTAACGAAAAGTAGTTGTACTATAGGGCAAATGTCTATTTCCGTACCTAATGTTTATATCCAAAAGCACATAGGACAAATGGTCATCCAAATAGTTTAACTTATCCACTCAAGCCACTTAAGGCCGATTTTCAATTTTCCAATAAATGGCTTCAAAACTTCTATTTTAAGGTCAAATAAATCAAAATTTTCTTAAGGTAAGAGAGTGTAATATACATTCATCTTTTATATAATAAAAAAATAATTTAACTTTTCAAATGTTTCATTCTTATTAGATTTTTATTGTTTCTCTCCACTATTAAAATAAAAAACATATCTCCACCATCAAAAACCTTATCAACTCAAATCTAAAAAAAGAAAAAAAAAGTAACCCTAAACTCTTCAGTTCTCCCTCGATCTGCAAAATAGAGCAGTCCTTCTTCCTATGTTGCAAGTCTCTCGGTCTGCTCATTCTTTTTCTTTTTCTTTTTCTCCATCGCACAACACCTATCAGCTCCCATCTCCTATCAGTTCCCCTCTCTTTCAAGTTAATCCGACCGAAGTTTAATCTTTAAGAGATTACTCCATGGAATATTATCAAGATTTGAATGAGTTACTAGATGAGGAGCAAGACTCAAACGATTTATTAGAAGAGGAAGAGAATCTTGCAGTTGTAAGCAAAATCCAGGGCAATAAAAACTACTCCTCACACTTGCTCAATCTGCTCCTTAAAGAGGTATGGAATTCCATTGAAATCACTTTCGTTGAATCCATGCATGCAAAAAATGTAGTCTTGATCAAGTTTAGAATAGCCAAGTATAAGAAATTTATTCTTGAGAGCACACCTTGGTATGTTCTTCTATACATGTTTGTTGTGAAGGATTGGAAACCAACTCAACCCATTGAAGAGATTGATTTTAATTGAGACTATGTGTGGATTAAGATTGATAACCTTCTTAAGAATACATACATAGAGCCAATGCAGAGTACTTAGCTAACACTATCCTTGAATACTTGATTGATGTGGAGGATTCTGCCCCTTGTGTTATCAATCACAGTTCATTTCTTAAGTTTAGGGTTTGTTTAAATTTGACTAAGTCTTTCCCTTGAGACTTTTGGTTAACGACAGGGAAGAAAGACATATGGTTTGCCTATCAATACTAGAAGCTTTCAATTCTTTGTTATATGTGCTGTTTAAATAAGATTCGGGCTAACAATGGGGGGGAGAAAAGCAATGATTTTACTGTTGTAGGTCCTATGACAGAAGGAACGCATGCCAAAACTCAAAATCTCGAACTTACTTAGGGGAAAAAATCTAAAAAATTGAAAGCAAATGTCTCTCCATCTCATTGTCCAGAAGCAGATCAAGAGTCTTATTGTTAGGGTCGTTGAAGAAGGACTGTCAGCTGGGTCATTAGCAGTTGGAAGAAGGCTTTTTGTTTATGTTTTGTATTTTTTTTATTTTGCTTTACTGTTCTGAATGTTTAGCTTGTCTTCTTCTTCAATCACTTCGTCTTCTTCTTCTTATTCTTTAATCAATATGTGGAGATAATTAATGTTGTGGTGTTATTTTTTGTTGTTATTATTCGTGTTGTCAATTTTTCTGCTCAAATATGTTTGAAGAAGGTTTTTTGTTTTTTTTTTCACTTCTTCTTGGTGCTTGCAATTGTGACAATAAGATACTTGCAGTGTAGTTATGTAGGATATGGACAAGCTTGTAATTGAAATTGCAAATGCAATTACAGTTGACAGTAACTAGAATGAGAAGTTTGTATAGTAAAATCTATCTATTCAACTTCTTATATATAAAAATGGAAACAAAAATTTGGTGAGGGAGTATTGTTAATAATATATTGAATTCACTCTTTTTTTTTGGAGAGGTGTGTTACACGCACTTACTTTGGTCAAATTTTTTATTTATTTGGCCTTAAAATAGAAGTTTTAGGAGCCATTTGTTTGGAAAGTTGAAAATCAGCCTGAGTGGCCCAAGTGGACAAGTTGAAGGACTTGGATGACCATTTGTCCAAAGCACATATGCTGATTATCTTTTTTTTATATATAATTTAAATAAAAAATTAAGTTTTTTTTTTATGATTTGAGCCCCTTGATACCGAGACAAAGTAACGGTGTTAACATCGATTCAACAATTATTGCTTGGATTTAAGAAGTCAAAATAAATAAAAACTTTATAAAATTCATTATTAATTTCAACTTTTTAATTTTGTGGAATTATTTGAAAATAAATCAATTCTTATTAATAAAATATGTTTAGTTTAAATGAATTGTATTAGAAATTTATTTGAAAATGAAATGAACCAAACAAAGGGTAAAGAATTGTTATTATTAGTGGAGGATTTTGGTAGAGAAAAAGGCACTTGTAAGAGGCTAATTGGTAGTGAATGTTGTTGTTATAGTTGTTGTTATTATTATCTGAATCATGCGCATTTGTGTTTGTTAACTCTTCCTCTTTAAGAACAAGAGTAGGTTCTAGGCCAGGAAGCTCCAGCATATATGTCTTTGAGGATGAGAAATTCAACTATTTGTTTTTGTTTGAAATTATAATTTTTTGCATCGAACATCATCTTTTTGCTTTTTTTTTTTAACGAAGTGGAAAGGCAACAATAATAGGGACAACATTGGGCACATGTAGAGAATAAAGTTGCGAAGGATACAAGAGTGTACCAACAGTTGATCTTTACTGCCAACTTTGTAATTTTCGGTTAAAGGGATCTCTTGAACTAGTTTTTTTTTGTTAAATTTTTATTGCTATTTGCTAAATCTCAAAAATAACTTTTTTAATTTGCTTATTATATTTATCTTATTTTTGTGACATTTTATAGTGACATGGACTAATGAATTTTTTTGCTATGGTTTTTTTTTTTTTTATATGTTGACACTTTACTCTTAATCATTTCTTCTATTGTGGTAATGGTGAAAATGATGATGATTGATGACTAGACTTCATTTTGACAATTAACAAACAATAGCACATTGAGTTGAAGAAAAGAGCAATGCAAAAACTCTATTAAATTAAAAAAAAAAGGAGGTTAAGTTGATTGGGGTTCTTATTTTTTTCTTTAATGTGTTGGGAAAGATTAAAGACATCGGATAATAGAAACTATTGAAATAATCCACTATTTTTTTTCTTTTACAAAATAAAATAAAAATTAATGAGAAAGAACAGCGATGAAGATAGAAAGAAAGAAAGAAAAGTAGTACCACTTTCTTTCGAGAGGTCGTGAAGTCCATTTCATTTCCATGATCGTCACGTCAACTAAGTTCTAAACATTTTGTTAATTTTTAAATCATCTATCATTATTAGAAGGACTCAAATCATTAAAAAAAATTAATTTTGTATTTAAAGAGTCAAAAAAGATAAAAAAAAAACATATGTACTCCTTGATATAAACATTCAATGCGAAAATGCACTTTGCCCTATATTATATCTCAATTAAGTTTGAGGAACGGATAGATGCTCTCATGTGGAAATTTATTTTTTGATAAAGAAGAAAGTAAAATTACACAATAGAAAATAAACTTTTGAGTCCTTCTACAGTACACATGTTTGTATGTGTACAAACAAAACTAACAATCATTAGATTAATTGTAATATACTTACGATTGTTGATTTATTAAATAGGTATCGGTACAATTATTTAATTTGAGCACCATTTATGCAACAGAGCCTTTTTGCTGGTACTTGTTGTGCAACGAGGGTCTTTTGCACTCTCAAAAACTCCTTTGCAACAAATCAATTATAATTTCTAGAACATTGGCCTTCTCTGACATTCAATGACACACCATTCTCAAGAGAACAATATGGCATTGAGCATCATTTTTTTTAATGTAATCAACACATTTGCTTCACTGTTATAAATTCACTTCAGAAGAGACATTGATATCTCCTCTAGAGAACTCAATCGTTGCCTAGTTGAGATCTCCAAGGTCAAAATTTCATGTGCTGTTGATGAAATGTGGCTGGGTCTACCAAAAGGTTGTTAGAGTTTCTTACAAGACTAATTTTACAGCTCCCATAGTGGTTTGTGGTGTTTTTAGGGCCAGATTTGAGGCTATTTTCATTGATATCTGCAAGTTTGATGATGCTGAAGGTATTTTATGAAGTGTTCATAGTCACAATGGTAAGGGTACAAAAGCTCTTGCATTGTAATGTAAGTTTTGACATAGCTCTTGAATGTCACAAATAATCAGCCCTAATTATGTTTGATCTTGAGTAGTTGCTTGAAGTATTTGAATCAAAGGAAGACAACCACCTTCCATAACCACATGAGATAAGTGCAAAGAGAGGGCCAATTTAAATCCAAGACGACGGGTGAGAGCTTTAGTTATTTTAAGCATAAATACTATCAGTTCTTGAAGCTATTGATGCTTGAGAGCCACCATTAGCATCTCTTATTAATGCCCCAAAACCTGTGTTAACATCTACTATCAAGAGTTGCATCAAAATTAATTTTGATGAAACCATTTTCTGGAGTGTGCCATTTACACCTTCTATCCATTGAATGCTGCCCATGGCCATGAGAATTATATCACTTATAGTCCTCTAGAATTGGAAAGGCCTGAGTACAACAAGTTTGAAAATGGTTTTCAGTTCATGGCTTTTCTTGATAAATGTTTTTCTTATTGAGTCTTTCCCTTGATGGATTTCTAGAATTTGGATTCAAAGATTAACCATAATAATCTCCTTAATAACATTCTAGCAAAGGTACTCTCCAACTAAAAATTACTTCCCATTTTGTGGTGTTGAATATAAAAATCATTGTTACAAAATGATCATAGTTGTACTTACAACTATATAGTACCCTGTTCATTTTTTATATTAATGTTCGTGGTGGCATTTGAAGCCACTTTAGTAATCTAAATTACTATATATAATTTCTCCTTTTTTTCCGTAGGCTTCAGAGTGTCAGGAACATCAAGAATCATTCAACTACAACATGTATTTTTTTATTTATTTATAATCATTTTTGTAAGTAAAGATTTTTTTTTTTTGCTTTTTTTTACTTGGTTAGAGTAGACTTGGAGAATTCTTGGAAGCAAGTTATAGGTGTTTGTTTTTATTTTATTTTTTTTGTCTTTTACAGATCACACACACATATGTATGATGTTATTATTCAAGATTTAGACAATAGTTGATTTGGGTTCTTTAACTTTCTATTTATTTTTTACAGTTATATGGATTTTGGTTCCTCTTAGTAGCCTAAGTATTGCATACAAAATAGTTGACATGTGGAGTTGTAGATTAGTGGAATTTAAGCTCTTTTTTCCCTGTTTTTGTAAATTTAATTTACTAGCAGTCATTTGCTTTATTGAAGTTATGTTTTTTTTTTAAATTGACCCGTTGGAGTTTATCTTGAGCGTCTTTACTCCTATATTTGAATGATATATGTACTTTATGCTAGAAGGGTAGTATAAAAAAAGTGTTTCGAGTCGGCTAACACCAACATGAATCAACAAGGACATAGGCGGCCTTCTGTAGCAGGCGTGGTTGGCAGTACTACAGTTCTAGTTTCATATGGCATGTCAACCTATCAATTCTGATTGATAAAAAAATTAATGTTCCATGATTCTTTTTGTGTAATTCTTGCAACATCTGCATTTCCAATGGCTGTGAAGGACCTTGAAAGAGTTGATCCTTTTAGTAGGTTCTATGGCTCAATTTTTTTAAGCTTACTCGGTTTGCTATTTGTGTTGAAATGGATAAACCCACTTTAAGTTTTTATTTTGTTCACTGCACTAGATATGAGCTTTGATGAGATGTATTGTTAACCGCATGTTTAATAGGCATGTAATTTTTTTTTTATATTGGATGATGATATTGATAATTCTGTAGAAACTCATAATGCAATTTCAAAAAAGTTCAAAAGGAAAATTAACCTATGGGCAAGAGAATGTAATTGCCCATGAGCCTCTCGGTCGTTTACTTTAGAATTTAGAACTTTTTAAACGAGATGCTTGTATTCATTAACATTTGGGGTGAGGAAAACTAATGGATAACCACTCACAAGATCAAGATTGTTTGCTATAAGAAACAGTACCCATCCTAAGAAATATTAACTTTATCAACATTTAATGGTATAGGTAATTGTCATACTTTGGTGAGAGCGGCAACGGTGGTGATGGGAAGAGGGTCAAGCGCCATAAAGTGGAAGCAATCTGAGGGTGGGTCGCAAAGAGGAGGATGAAAAAGCCAGGGAATACTTTTGAAAAAAAAAATGTTAAAAGAAAATAACAGGTTATTGTGCCATGTAGCAAAGATCACGTGTTCTCTCCATTTGTGTAGATATAATAGTTGTACTATAGCAAGAGCCTAAACTTTTATGAATAATATAATATAATTATTTTTTAATCAAGTGAAAATTAATTTTAAATTTTCATAAAAAGTTATATTTTTTTATTTAATGGTTATAATTAACTTAAAAATTTAATAAAATTTAGTCATGGTCAACGCAACACAACACAATGTAACTCTCTTCGTCCCTTTAAATTGACCCGGATATGGGATATGATCCATACTTTCATTTTAAATTTTTAGTTAATCTCATTTTTTTTTCATTTATCAATTCAACTCAACTCACTTTAAGTTTAACCTACTTTCAAACTCAATCAAAGCCCAATATATACATTTTTTTTCAATTCAATAGGGCTAATTGCACTGGTGGTACCCATGAATTGCACTGGTGGTACCCATGATTTGCACTATATCCCATTAAATACCTAACTTTTAAAACGTAACACAAAACTCTCTAACTTTTGAATCAAATCATGTAAAGCTACCCAAAACCATTTTTGTTCATCGATGATGACGTGGCGCTTATCTGGAAGCTTGCGTGGAAGGGACTCCTAACAATATGTTAGGAATTGCATACATGGTGCCACATCACCAACATGTCAGAGCCAAATGGCAAAAAAATATTTTTTTTTAAAAAAACCTCACATTAACCGCTCATCTCTCTCTTTCTCCTCTCCCAAAATCCGATCTCTCTTCTCAAGAAGCCCAACTGCCATCGTCACCTCTGTCTCCTCCTTAACCTTTTAACCACCTCCAAATCCACTCCATTCAAAAACTTTCTTTAGCCCCAATTATCCATTTATAAGAAAAATTGTGTGGTTCAATGTGGAAAAATTTAGCAAGCGATATATGCACTACTAATAAAAACATGCATAATTCACTCTCATCTAGATTCTGATTTCAGCTTATATTGCAGAAAAAGGGGTTAATTAAGCAAGCAATATATGAAGTTGCGAACATCACTGAAGTTAAAGACACAAAAAATTATCAATAAATGGTTTATCTAAATAGTAGATACCACTGTTCCACTTAACTCTCCTATCTCCACCAGCCCCATGTCAATTTTCTCGCATAAAGAACCACCACCATCACTACCAACGACAATGGTAGCAACTCTCTAAAACACAACGTTTTGTCTCCAAACCAAAATCCCACCATCAACTCATCTCATCAAAACCACTATTGTCGTTGCTCAAAAATCACTCAATCTCTCATTCTTCATTGTTTCTTTTCTCTTACCCTCACCACCACTACCACCAGCAACAACCATAGTTCCTTTGGAGCCAACACCCTTAAAACTACCTTCATCAACATTCGAAGGCATATTGAGCAACCTGTATCTCTCCTCCATCTTTGGTTATTTGCGTTGCCTCGATGAATCACCAATCTAGCCTTGAAGATTGCAACAAAGATTAGGGCATTGTTACTGGTTGTGGTTACCGATCGTTGCTGGTCTAGCCTTAATGGATGCTTAGATCTGCTCCGGCCTCGGTGGTCCATTGTTGTACGGTCTCAAATTGCTCCATCATGCTCGATCTACCAATCCTAGATGGTTAGATATGCTCCAACCTTGGTGGACAATGTTGGTGCTATCGGTCTTGAATTGCTCCATTAAACTCGGTTCGTTGCTGCTAATGGTTTTAAGTGATTTTGTGTTATGGATTATTTATGAATTGGATTGTTTGGTTAATGTTTTTTTTTTTTGTGAATTGGATTATTTGGTTAATGAGAAAGTTTGGGAAAGTAAAGAAAAAAAGTGTTTAGTTGAAGAGAAAATCTGGAAAATATAAGAAAGATATAGAAAATAAAGAAAAAGTAAAATAAATAAAAAGATTTAATTTTAATAAATTTGAAGAGGAAAGAGATAAATATCTTAAAATTTTATAAAATTTTTTAAATTATAATTTTTTTTGCTATGTGTAATGCCACCTTATTTAATATGGACAGATGGCATGATATGGGACTAAGTGATGATGTGTCTTTTCATGTTTGTTGATGGCTGTGCAAATCAGCATCCATGCAGGAGCCATGTTATCACCGATGAACGGAAAACGGCTTTGGCTAATTTCATGTGATTTGATTCAAAATTTGGAGAGTTTCGCATTACATTTTAAAAGTTAGATATTTTAATGAAATATAGTGCAAAGCTAGGTACCGTGAATGTAATTAACCCTAATTTAATATACATTTTATTTATCTATGAATATTTAAGCAAGCTCATAATCAAATACATATACTCCTTAATTAATCAATCATAGACTATTTAGCTCTCCTTTCATTTTAAAATTATAGATGTATTTTGACTTGCATACAAATTAAGATATTATATATAATAAAAATAACAATAATTTTGATGTTTTTATTTTTTTAAAATTTGACAATTAAGACTCAGGTTGTTAAATGCAAAATATTTTATCTTTGAAAGATATTTTTCAAATAAAACATAATATTTTTCAATGTTTAGCTGTAAAACTAAAAAACAGTTGGATATGTTTGATTGGTGAAATTTTTTTTTTCTAAATAATATAATATTGTGTTATATAGAAATGGTAACCATAATTAAAAGATCCTCCACTTTAATCATGATAAAATATTTAATAAGTTATAATTATGACAATAATAATAAAAAGTTCACAATACCAATAATCAATTAAAAAATTATTATATAATAAACTTTCAACATATATATTTAAAGTCATAGGTCTTAGTCTCCATATTATTGAATAAAATTCTAGATTCAAATCTTCCTAAAATTAACATTTTTAACCATAAATACTTTTACAAACATTTCATATTGAACCAAATAATTAAATGCAAAGGAGCAAAATAACTTCATCAAATCCTTCAGTTTTCATCATTTGTTCATAAAGACAAATATGAGATACAATAAGCTGATTTTTCGGCCAATCAAACTTGGCGAATCCAGACATGGTCGGAGACTTGGGTTACCCCACAAATACAACACACCTTATCTTAAAACCTCCAATTACTAGTTGCCACATAACCCAATGCGATCAATATCCAATTATGTAAGTGCGACGTCACCCAATGGATAAATATCTACCATGGGTTTTACCCCTTTTTTCTTGCATTTTTATTTTTTTACACTTATATTTTATATTTCTATACATAATATTTTAATTTTGTTCATATTATTCTATTATTTAATAATTAACAATTTTTTGCACACAAATATATCATTTGAACTTCTCAATTTTGTTAAAATTAAATGGAACATGAGCTTTTTTTTCTTTTTTAATCGAGTATTTGAACTAGAAAAAAGCAACTGAGTAATTCTGATCGTTTTGGGCACAGTTGGCATAATACTTAAGCTAATGTTGGACCCAAATGTGATGACTCAGCTTCTACATCAATTGCCACATATTTAATGATGTTGATTTTAATCAAATGTCCTGCTAATGTTATTTGCAAAAAATTATAATTGAAAATTTAGTTGGGAACTAATAGAATACCCACTTATATTTATTTTTTAGTTTATTTATTTTTAATATATTTTTATTGGCAAAAATATAAATTATTTTTAGTTAAATAGAAACAAATAAAATGTATATATATTAAAAATAATAAAATAAAAAATTTTAAATTGGTTAAATAAAATAAATAGACTAGAAATTAAGAAATATAAAAAAAAGGTTTCGTAAATAGGAAATCAAATGATTAATTATTAAAAATATTTAAAAAATTTAAATTTCTTTTGAACAACTAAAAAATTTAAAATTTCTAATAGTTTTACACTTTAATTTTTTAGTGATGGTTTAGAGCATATTTTTTGTATTTATATATACATTTTAATCATCAAAGAAATTTTTAAATATAAAAAATACAAAAAAGAGAAGATTTTTAACTTATTTTTTTACAAAAATAAAAATAATATTGCATTCAAATAAGATTTTAAACAAAAAATTTTAAAACATAATTACAGAGATTCAACAATCAAATGAATATTCATATATTATTTTTTTAAAATATAAAAATTACACAACTTTTTCACACAGAATTAAACATAACAAAAGTTTTACAATGAACTGAAAAAAATATTAACAAAAGACCAAACAATATACATTGATGAATTAAGAGGACGGAAATGAACATATATTAAAAGTGAAAAATAAATTCTGCACAATTTTACACAGATAATGATTTTATCAATTGAATTCTTTTTTCATATATAATTTTCATCAATTGCGCCAGAGCTTATACTTATCATATGATTCCAATATGCTCAAATCCACTTAGTATATATATGTATTAATTATACTTGCAACTTCTTAATTGTTGCTGCCAATTGCCTTTGTTAAAATAGAGAACAATAGATCACTGAAAATTTCATAAATCATAAAATTCTTTAATATCACTTGGAGGTTCGTGATTACTGTAAAAAAAACCTTTAAATTGATTAAAATTAAAAAAGTAAAAAATTATTCCACAAAATAATGTTTTCTACTTCAAGCAATAATTGTGTAAAACCATTAACACTACCTATGCCACCAACATTATTGCCACTCTCGTAGCTTCATCACCATTGTTATCAGCTCCATCAACATTGGTAGCTGCAAGAACAACAACAACATCCATCAACAACAAAAATTAAAAGAAGAAAAAGGACCCAAAATTCTAATACCTACTTTTTTTCTCAATAATCACAACAAATTCATTATTCAATCTCCCAACACCTCCACAACAATTGCAATGAAAATCACTATGAACGACATTTATCAAACTCAAACTAATATTCTTTCTATTTCAATTAATCTATTTAACTGTTATCACTGCTCTTGCTATTATGAATAACAAGGAGAAAAGAGAAGAATAGATGAGAAGAACAAAGAGGATTTGGTCCAACATGGGTCTAGGCAGCATGCCACATAAATTAAAATCGGTGAGAAACACTCACATAAATACTAATTAGTTCAGACGTTTAATTGAAAAAAAAAAATGTACACTATTTTAATAAAAATTAAAAAAATCAGACATTATTAATGTAATTTTTTCTTTCTGTCTTTCTCTCTATATATACACACATAGTATGAATAAACGACTTTTCAATTACTAATTCTTTAATTTTAATTTAGTGATATTAAATTATTTATTTATTTATCTTGATGATATTAGCTTCTAATACTTTTGACTTGGTGGCATTAAATTTTCGAATTCTATAAAAATTTACTATTAATGCAAAAATTTCAAACTAAATCAAATTTTAAATTAAAAAGTTTCAAAATCAAACCATGTTAAGACAAATTTTTGACATTAAATTTAATTATAGTGAATTATACCACTATTTTAATATGATTATAATGATAGATATCATAGCTCCCGACGATTAAAAAAATTAGTTTTCAATTTTGCTCAAGTGAAATAGAAGGCAACAAAAAAAAGCGAGAGAATAGAAAAATAAATTTATGGCTTGTGATAGAACTATTCAGATTGCGTACGAGCGTTTCAATACCCTGTTTAACATATACTAAAAAAGAAAGAAATGACACGTGTGAGTGGGTGTTAGTGAGAGGTATTGAACTATACTCCTTTCATTTCAATTGACATTTAAGATTTTGTCACACGTATTAAAAATTTTACTCTTTTTGCTCCTAAATAATTATTTTTAAAAATTTTTTCATATAAATTAAAGAATATATTTAATATATGTATAAAATATTATATTATCCTTATAATAATTATTAGTTTTATATAGAGTTCTAAAATGAATAGATATCTTAATTCTCCTATATTAAATAAGAGTGAAATAAGAAAAAAATAGTTAAAATGCATTAATAACTTAAAATAATAATTATTTAAAAATAAAATTAGACTTCTAAAACGACAATTATTTAGGAACAGATGGAGTATTATTTAATAAGTATAATTATAGGTACAAATAACTATATTACCTTTTATTAGAAAAACTAAAAGTTATGAATTAAATACTCCAAGAGAGAGTACTCAAATTTACTCTAAAAATAAGATATAGTTAAAGTTAAAAAAAAAATTTATTTTTTATTGCTAATCTAAAAATACCAATTGGAGTGGAACAAATTTTATTCTCTTAACCAAGAAGTGAAATGGAACGAATGGACTACATCAAAAGTTTAAGACCTAGAGTAGCATCGGTATTAACGTCTAACAGAAATATTTGGCTTTCTATTTATGCCCTTTTTTATATGGGGAATGATTTTTTTTTAAAACCATTTTAATGGGAAGGATTTAAAAAAAATGTAGAGGTCCAAATATAAAATTAACATGGGAAGCGCTAGCTATATATAGCTATCTTTAGCTCGTATCAATTAGCAAAGGAGAATTTGTAAATAGTGTGTGCACTATATATGTGTTATTATGAGCCATCCACCGTGCTTGGAACTGCAAACAAATCAATTGCCTTCTATTAGCTATTAGTATTATTTATAATTAACCAACAACTGGTGGTGATCTGACAGAAACTGCAGTGTGAATCAATAAAAGATATTAATTAATTATGCAACCAAAATGTGTGAGAATAACAACAATTAATAGATAATAGATGGATGTTTAAAGAAAATTGATTGGGAGGTAAACAATGAACAAGGAATACCCACACAATTAGAGTTGGTTCTAAATAATTTCGAAGACTTTACTAGATTCTTTTCAATTTTATTTAGAGTTAGAAGCACTTTTGGTGGGAAATTAATTAATAAAAATCAAGAATGCAATCGATAGACATGTGCTTCTGCTTTTACTCAAACGAAGAGTTAGATTGAAGGAAAATTTTACAGTGTCATGGTGACACCATGTCATTTAGTAGTTTTATCTGTAATAATAGGTAAAAAGGTAATAGTATAAGAATTTTATTTAATTTTAATTTTTTAAAGATAAAATATTTTTTGTAAGATAAAAATCTACATTTATGTAAGAAAAGTTAATAAAATATTTTATTTTTACTCAAATTAATAATAATATATGATTGAAAAATATAATTTTTATTATCTAATTTTATTTCTATACTAGAATTATAAATATATTTTCAATCTATAAAAAAAATTAAATTACAATAAAAATAAGATATAAATATTATAAAAATTTTAATCGACATAAAAAAATTTATAATTAATTAAAAACATAAGTTTAGTATTAGTAAGTTTTGTAACATAAAAAATTTATAATTAATTGAAAATATAAGTTTTGTATTATATATGGAAGATTCTCCCTTATATAGTTCTATTTATAATTAATCACTTTAAAATCTTTATATTTTATTTTTTCATCTAATTTATTTTTTCATTACAAATATGTGTATGTAATTAATTGGAAATTTTAACAATTTACATTTATATTTATATTTTTGTTAGATTTTATATTACTTTATTTTATTTGGCTAATAATAATAAAGTTACTGTTTGATGTAAAAAGCATTCTATTTTCAATAATTACATTTTATTACATGGAAGAAATTTATATCTATATATGATATTTCTTATTTTTATTAAAATTTATTTTAAAAAGTATTTATGTTTACTTGATATTATAAATTTATAATTATATTGTATACAATTTTTTTTTATCAAACATATGTTAAGTTTTGGTTTTCACGGTAAAAAGAAAAGTGATTATAAATACTAATAAAGCTAATGTAAGCACCCAATTTCAGGATGACTAGAGTATGAATGTGACAGAGGACCCGATGATGAAAATAGACTGTGAAATTAGATTTATTGGATTTGATTTATTGGTTTAGAATTAAATTGTAAATTATTTTTAAAATTTATTGTAAATTTTTATTTATTTATTATTATTATTATTTTTTTTAATAAATTTTTAAAAAGAATTAAAAGAAAAAAAAAAAAAAAAAGTGGGCCGAAGTTGGCCATTTGGCCAACTTCGCCCAAAAATATTTTAAGAGGAAGAGTGGCCACTCTTCCCCGCTTTTCCGTTTTTTTTTTGTTTTTAATTCCCGACCGGAAATGTACCTTTTCCAATTTTTTTTCAAAATTTTATTTATTTATTTATTTTATTTATTTATCATTTATTATTAGATTTTGATCAGGTTATTTTGATAAGTATTTTTATTTTATTAGATAAATGTGTAAATAAAATTTATTTATTTATTTTAGATAAATAAAAAAATAATTTATTTGATTTTTATCGTGTAACCAGATTAGGGTTACAAGAGAGTGTCTTTATAAATACGTGATTTTATTTTCACGTAAGGAGAGAAGGTTTTTTTTTTT
>CATIWM010344783.1:0-10968 GCA_949671775.1 Mallotus repandus | reverse complement strand
ACCAACCATAGACATGCAAAAGTAAAAAAAAAAACAAAAACAAAAACAAAAACAATTTCTCACAACAGTTCTAAAACATCATGAAAAAATAAATTAATAAATGCCAAAAATAACTCCAACACGCAAAACATGTACAAAGACACATTAATATGATACAACAAAGGTTCACTTCATAGCAATCAAAGCTCTAAGGCAAATAGACAAGCATAAGCCCATCATTTTCTCTTGGTTTTAACTCTCAACAACTACTCCCTCCTAGCTTTTTTTCCCTCTATTATTTAGTATATATATTTATATTACTCAGTATATGTATCTATGGTTGTAGGTTTTTTGGTGTTGTATTTTTTTGTGCAGCGATCATTCAGGTTCTGCTACAAATAGGTGGATCTAGAATATAAGCTTCTTCCCATTAGTGGATGGTGTTCTTCAATAGGGCTAAAGTGGCAATTTGGCCCCTAAACTATTTTTAAATGTACAATCAACCCCAAAATTGACTTTTTTAGCTATTATACTGAAACAAATCACAAATTTAGCTATTTGCCCCATTTTGGGACCTGACTCTCACGTCTACAGAACACACTCTGAGAAAGGCATTTGAAGAAAAAAAAAATTGGGCGGGAAGGAACACCAGGTGTCGAACATGGGCTCTCCTTCTTCAACTACCATTTTACACAAAAGAGAGAAACCCCTAAATTGAAGCTGTGGAAACCGAAATTAAAAACCAAAGAAGAAAAATAAACCATGATTTTATTGTGATCTTCTTTAAAATTGATTGAAAAAAGGAAAATGACAGATTTATGGTTTCGAATGAAGATACATTTGCATTGAAGATATTGTAAACGACTCATACTTTCTTCAATTTTCAGGTAATGTATTTTTGAATTAACATGATAATGTTAAAATAAATTTGAGTAATGGGTTCAGTGGAGTATTTTTAGAGCAAAAGTTGTTGTGTAATTGATTCATGTCAATTTTTTTTATTCAGATGGAACCCATTGAAGCAAATGTAAGGATTCATCATGGAGGTGTTTTCGTGAGGGATCCTGTTATGAGATATTCAAATGGTGAGGTTGATAATTTTCCTGTATATGATGTTGATAAATTTGGTTATTTTAGAGTTCTGAAGATGGTCACTTGGTTGGGATATGCACATATCCCTAAAATATACTGGTTGAAACCGAGGGGAAAAATGGTAGTAGATTTAAAACTAGTGTACAATGATGGACTGATACATGCGATACTGTCAGCTTGTAGGAACAAGAATATTGATTTATATTGCGAGCATTCATTAGATGAGCCTATTGTTAATGATGTACCTCTACTAAATGATGTCGATGAGAATTTGTTTGCAAATGTGATTGAAGAGGGTTTAGGAGGTGAGAATGTGACTGAAGAGGGTTTAGGAGGTGGGAATGTGACTGAAGAGGTTTTAAGGGGTGTGAATGTGACTAAAGAAGAGACTTTTGAAGCAATGTGCTGAGAATGTGAGTGATGGTTATCAATATGTAGATATGCAGGTGAACTTGAATAATTCTAGAAGTAAATTGAGGTGTCGAAGAAGAAAAATTGCAGGATTAGTAGAGCAAGCTAAAAGAAGCAAGGTGATGGACTCTGAAGCTGATAGACACCCCGATGATAATGATGAAGAATTTGTTACTGATGATGATATAGACTCTGATGTTGCGGATGAAGAACTTGTAGATGCAAGGAAAAAAAAGGACTTACGTTGAGGAGAATATAAATACAGCTGAAGATAATAATGTGGAGGAAGATGAAACTGTGAACCCTATTGGAGAAGAAAATGACAGTAATGAGGCTGAACCTGTTGGGACTAATGTTGAGTATGATGATAAGCATAATGAAGATAGTTTTGATGAGGAGTCTGATATGGAAGGGAATAGAATTATGAGAAGGAAAAAAAGTTGAGCAATAATCTATGATCCAAGTGTGAATTGTCTTGCTTTTCTTGTTAGTATAATTTTCAAGGACGTAGAGGAATTTAGATTCGCATGCACTAAGTATTCAATTGTAAGAGGGGTTGATCATAATTATTTAAGGAATGAACCTAGTAGGGTAAGGGCTGTTTGTTATTGGATGCCCATGGATGTGCTTTGTAAGCGTAGAGAAGGGAAGTGGTGATTTTAAAGTGAAAAAATATTTTCCAAAGCATATGTCTGTGAAGCAGTTTTTGAATAGAAGAATTACATGTAAATTTCTTGCAGATTATTTGAAAGAAAACAATTCAAGACAAGCCATCCACTAAGATATCTGAATTGCAAGCTGAAGAGAAATTTGAGCTGAAATTTGAGATTGGGTATCACATGGTGAAAAGGGAAAAGAAAAAGGTAATGACTGAGTTACAGGGGAACTATATTTAGTAATATGCACAGTTGAATGATTATGCTACAGAGATAAAGGAAACACACCTTGTTTTAACCTATTTTGTGGTTACTAAGGAAGGTACGAATATTTTTGAAAAGTTTTATGTCTGTTTTGACTCCTTGAAATGGGGATGGAAAGCAGGGTGTCAACCTGTGACAGGGTTCAATGGGTGTTTTTTAAAGACACATTGTGGGGGATAGTTATTGACAGTAGTTGGACGCAATGGAAATAATCAACAATTTCCAATTACTTGGGTTGTTGTCCAAGTTGAGTGCAAGCAGACTTGAATATGGTTTATTGGACTTCTAAAGGAAGATGTGGACTTAATAGATGGTGCAGGAATGGTTATGGTTACAGATATACAAAAGGTACTATTATGGGCTGTGAAGCATCATCTGCTAGAAGCAGAACATCGCTGGTGCGCGATGCACTTTTTTTCAAATTGGCAAAAGAGATGGAGAGGTATTGAGCGAAGACTTCAATTCTAGAAAGCAGCTAAAAGTTCTTATTATGAATTATTCCTAGATAACTTGGAGGAGTTAGAAGAAATGGCTTCGGGTTCTGTTGAAGACCTGCTCGTATATCCGCCGCATACTTAGTGTCGAGCATTTATTAGTGTTGTACCAATGAGTGATGTTATTGATAATAAAATATGTGAGAGCTTTAACAGTATTATATTAGATGCAAGAATAAGACATATAATGCATATGCTTGAAGCCATCAGAGTTTCAATGATAAATAGAATTAAGACAAGGCGAAATTAGGCAAACAAGTGGCCAAGTGAATTAAGTCCAAGATGTATAGATAAAATAGAGCAGAATATGGATAGGGCATTTAACTGTCATGTGCAGTGGAATGGTAGAAGTGGATTTGAAATATCTGAAGGCAAAGATAAACATATTGTCTATGTTGAGAAGAAATCTTGTAGCTGTCATTCATGGGATATAACTGGGATCCCATGTCCGCATGCATTATATGCAATACACAACCTGCATTTAAAGTTAGAAGGCCAAGTTTCTTTTTGGTATAACAATGAGGCTTTTAACAAAGCCTATGAGCATATCATGCCTCCAATGAAGGGAGAAACAATATGGAAGAAATCAGGTTTGCCTGCAATTGAGCCACCTCAAGCCAGGAAAAAATGGGAAGACCAAAAATTTGTAGAAAGAAGTAACCAGATGAACTTAGAAAATCTGGTTTAATATCTCGACAAGGTACTTTGATCATGTGCAGTGTGTGCAAAGAACATGGTCACAACAAAGCCACCTGCAAGAAAAAAAATTGCATCTCAAGCTACTTCATCATTAACTCAAAATAAGGTTTAATTTTGCTATGATTTTATTATGTAAAGCATTTATTTTTTATTTAAATCAGCCAGCTAAATCATTGATTTTTTTTTTTTTTTGCAGAATCCTATTCATAGGCCATCACCAATTGAGCAAATGGTTTACTTATGCGTAAATTGTGTAATTAAATTTTAGATTGTGTTGTTTTAATTGTTTTAAAATATTGCTTTTTATTTTCCAGCACGAAGGCAACAGTGCAAGTATTTATGAAGCTATTGGTTCAAGAATGGGTGCAAAGTTAGCAAAAACAAAATGACACCCCAAGTTGATGCTGCTTCAGCACCTTAGCCACCTAAAGGTACAGCTAAGCAAAAAGGGAAATAACGGGCATCAAAGCCAAGATCTAGTATAGTTATGGAAGACGGTATTGCAAGGATTGATGTGAGCATGAAGGACCTTATCAAGATGTTGATTATATTATGAATTATTAATCATTCACTAACTTTGTAAGAGCATCTCCAATGCACTCTTTATTTCACCTAAACTATTTATTATAAAGAGTGATTGTAAAAAATAGGACTCCAACCCACTCTCTATCTCTAAATTATAGATTAGAGAGTGTGTTTGGCTCTCTACATGTAGAAAGCCAAAATTCACTCTCTATCTCACTCTTTATATAAAGGTTAATTGGTGCACCTCTATTTTCTATACGTATCCTTATTTTCTATTGGCTTCTTTTATTACTTAAAATATTTTTCTCTTTCTTTCCATAATATTCAAAAAATTAAAATTAAATGCTTTTAGGATAAAACAAAATGAAGAGTGAAATATAAAGAGTACATTGGACTTAAATAAAAAATTTTACTCTTTATATTGAAAGATTCCTTAAAATGCTCTTTATTATCTAGAATATGCTCTTTATTTTAAAGAGTACCATTGGAGATGCTCTAATATGGTTTGTTTGCAGCATGGTCTTCTAATGCAAAAGCTGAATAAGCCAAGTAACCCGATTCCTAGTCAATTTCAGAGAAGTATTGGAAATTTGCAACCACCATATACATATGAAGGCCACCCTGCATATGGCAGATTTAGAGCACCTGGACTGAGGTGGGATGGATCTGAAGCAGTCACTACAAGTAGGTTGCAGGCAATGGTTGAGAAACGACAATGGGCATTGAAGAAAAAAAGGGCAAAAGATGAAGTAGAGATACCAAGTCATTCATCACAGATAGGAGTATCATTTCACGCTTTACAAACAGGTGTCTCAAGTAAAGTATCTCAAACAAGAGGCTCATATGACAAAGTATAGCATTGATAGTTATTTATTTTTTAAAACTGCAAACTTTGTTTATGTACTTGATACTGCAGTTGGATTATATTTTATGCCTACTTGATATGGACATAGCCAGATGGTACAATGTTTTTTTTTGGTATAGGTACATGCCATGCTTATGTTTTTTGGGAAAAACATGGCATTATATGTACATGTTTTTTGGAAAAAACATGACATTATAGGTACTTGTTTATTTTGGGTTATTGTATAGGTACTAGAAAGCTGCTATTTTGTTGTGCATAACAGGTTACAACAACTTATTTATTTGTTACACTGTAGAGGAAATGGAATTTCATTTTATTATGTCTATATTTTTAGCAACTTCCATTTGAATTCAGTTACATATGTTTAGATATGTTGAGTTTCCAAGCACATTTTGGATGAAATACAAATAAAGTTAATAGCTTATTGTTAATTGACAATCACAGAAACATGAAGTTGAGCTTAATGAGCTGAAAATTACTTCATTCAAGCACTATTCTTACAAGCATTGAAAACTATACAAACTACATCCAAGTCATACCCATTTCCTTATATTTTCTGGCAAAAGTAAGACAATTTTTAACCCAAAATAAAACCAGAATATTACTTCCACCGACCAAAGCATATCAGATAATTTACTTCCACAAAGCAAAACATATGACCATTAATATAGAACAATACATAGTTTTGGCCATCCAATTCTTATAATCTCTTATTTTAACACTTTTCAACTCAATAACTTCTTCCTTCATTGTTTGAAGCTTTGTCTTTAAATCAGCTAGCCTGCTTTCGATCATTGTATGTCCATAAGCATGTCCACTAATAGCTCTACCAACAGCCATATCTCGATTAGCAATAGCATTGCTTTGTTGCCTATAATGTTGGACCTCCATCTTTAGGTTGTTTATCACTTCATTTGCCCTCCTTGGAAACTCAGCATCATACCATTCCCAATATTTGCACTTCCTAACCTGCATATTCTTTCCATGAAATTTGCCTCTCCAATACACTAATGCACATAATAAACATCAAATAATTTAACTGCTCTCACCATATTCACTATATTTGGGCAAGCAAAATACTTATACCCTGGATTTGCCTTGCTCCAGGAAATGAAAAGTGGAGCTACATCTTAACAAAAGCATTGCTTCACTGGACCGTCGTATGCATTATCAATAACTCCAATATATGATTTTCCATATTAAGACACTAGATAGTGGTTGGAAGAATAGGAATTAGTGCTGGAATTTGACATTATGAAGCATTACAAATTTGGGGATTTCACAAATTAAGGATTTAGGTTGAAACCTGATGAGGGATATTGTTTTTATAACGAGTTCATTTCTTTTAGCACGTGTCCTGCAGATGTGAGAGTCAGGTCCAAAAATGGGGCAAATAGCTAAATTTGTGATTTGTTTGGGTGTAATAGCCAAAAAAGTCAATTTTGGGGTTGATTGCACATTTAAAAATAGTTCAGGGGCCAAATTGCCACTTTAGCCTCTTCAATAGTTTCAATCAAAAGACCGCCAATTTTGTGGAATTTAATATTTTAGTTTTCTTGTGTGAAATAGAAGACGCACAACCAACCGGATGATCTTTAAACTGAAGCAAAAATTGTGCTTATTCTGTGGAAGAATAAGCATCCATAAGCCAGGTTAAAGATGAAGCGCCTCCATTTTGTTTCTGCTATAGCAGTTGTAGTAAAGGGGTTTATTGCACCGTTGGTATCATAGTTTTGTCCCATGTTTCAAAATGGTATCAGATTTTAAATTTTTTTCTTCTCAGTTACTAAAGTTTTATTTTTTTTCTTTTCAGTACCACAATTTCTATTCTTGCTTCATATTAAAGTACCTCAAACATATCCGATCAAATTTAGCATACATGGCAGCCGAAATAAACATGTTTTTTAGTATATTCGCCATATAAACATCCCATTAAATAGTCTAATCATCTTGTTGGCCTAATAGAAAAAATTTTCTTTATGGGCCCCATAAAATAAAATTTTAGCAAATTTAATTTTATGGAGTCTACAAGATGATTAGTCTGCTTAATTGGATGCTTACATGGCAAATATACAAAAAAAAAAAACTTATTCAGGCTGCCACGTATGCTAAATTTGATTGAAAATCATTAAGGGACTATGATATGAAAAAAAATAGAAACTAAGGGACCAAAAAAAATTAAAAATCTAGTACCATTTTGAAATATGGGTCAAATTTATGGTACCATTTGTGCAATAAACCATGTAGTAAAGAGTTACAGAAGTTCTTGTTTCTACCGATAATCTAGAGTTTCTCTTCTTAAGTTAGGGAACAATATTTTAGGGTTGGGCTACTTAGCTCTGGGTTATGGGCCTATGTATTGGTCTTATTCTATGAATTTTCAATATGGAAATATCTTTGTAACTCATGTTTAATTAATGAAATGTAATTAGTTGTTCAAAAAGAAAAAACAAAGGGAGATGAAAAAAAAAAAAACAAAATAAACCAAGAAAAAAATGAAAATGGAATCCAAATTAGACCAAAGAAAAAATCTGTATAAAATCAAAATTCTTATCTCAAATGGGTTTATTGTACCATTGGTACTATAATTTTTTCTCATGTTTCAAAATGGTACCAGATTTTCAATTTTTTCTTTTCAGTGCCACAATTTCTATTTTTGCTTCAAATTAAAGTACCTCAAACATATTCGATCAAATTTAGCATACATGGCAACCAGAATAAACATGATTTTAGTATATTTGTCATGTAAACATCCCATTAAATAGTCTAATAATTTTGTTGGCCCCATAAAACAAACTTTCTCTGTGGGCCCCATAAAATAAAATTTTAGCAAATTTAATTTTATGGAGTCCACAAGATAATTAGTCTGCTTAATTGGATGCTTACATGGTGAATATACAAAAAAATATACTTATTCAGGTTGCCACGTACACTAAATTTTATCGAAAATTATTAAGGGACTATGATCTGAAAAAAATAGAAATTAAAGGACCAAAAAGAAAAAAATTGAAAATATGGTACTATTTTGAAATATAGGTCAAAGTCATAGTACTGTTTGTGCAATAAACCCTATCTCAATTATATAAAAGTTGAGATAGATCCACATTCAAAGGGTTTATTGCACAAACGACACCATAACATTGACCCATGTTTCAAAATGGTACTAGATTTTTAATTTTTTTTTGGTCCCTTAACTTCAATTTTTTTTTTCAGATTATAGTCCCTTAATGATTTTCGATCAAATTTAGCATACGTGGCAGCCTGAATACGTATATTTTTTGTATATTGGCCATGTAAGCATCCAATTAAGTAGCTTAATCATCTTGTGGACTCCATAAAATAAAATTTGCTAAATTTTTATTTTGTGGGGCCCACAAAGAAAATTTGTTCAATGGGGCCAACAATATGATTAGGCTGTTTAATGGGATGTTTACGTGGCAAATATACAAAAAACATGTATATTCTGGCTGTCACGTATGCTAAATTTGATCGGATATGTTTGAGGTACTTTAATCTGAAGTAAAAATAGAAATTGTGGTACTGAAAAGAAAAAAATTAAAAATCTGATACCATTTTGAAACATGGGACAAAATTATGGTACCAATAGTGCAATAAACCCCACATTCAAATCTAGCTAAGAACAAAAAAAATTGAAATAGAAATTAAACAAATAAGATCCATAAAAAAATAGTTAGATGTTGAGATTTATAAAAAAAAAATTCATACTTTTTTAAACAAACAAAATAAAGCAAGAAAAAACGAAAATAGAATCCAAATCAGGCTAAAGAAAAAATTTGTATAAAATCAAAATATAATATAGAGGGTATATTGCACTGTTGGTACCATAATTTTCCCCATGTTTCAAAATGGTACTTGAATCTGAAAAAAATAGAACTTGTGATACTGAAAAGAAAAAACTGAAAATCGGTACCATTTTGAAACATGAGGAAAAATTGTGGTACCAATGATGCAATAAACCCATAATATAGAAAAGATGAAATTGTTAAAGAGAGATTAAAAAAAAAAGTGGCATAAGCAAACACTCTAGCAAATGGAAGTTGGTGAACAGCGTATAAATTGGGTTAAATATATGGGTGGGTGCCTAACTTTACACTTATTTCATTTTGGATACTAAAGTTTAATTTATTTCTTTTTAAGTACCCAACTTTGATTTAAGTATCATCCGCCAGTGACCTGGTGGCGCGATGATAACATGGCATCCGACAAGAGAATATTCAGGAAATATTTGCCACGTTACCCATGCCTAATGATTAATTTTTAGCACTCAATTCACAGGAGAGTACCGAACTTTATCTTTGTTTCAATTTGGTTACCAAACTTTTAATTTGTATCTTTTTAGGTACCAAACTTATATTTAATTTCATAGCAATCACTTAAAAATTTTTCTAGTGCCTAAATAATCCATAATTACTATTTTAATTCAGAATTAAAGCTTTTTATTTTTTGTAAATAAGTCCATATTTTATATGCATTTATAGGAAATAACGAAAAATTTGAAACTTATTTTGATTCTGCCAAGTAAGAGCAAGCTCATCCTGGGTTGTATCATAGCTTAGGAGAAGTAAATTTTCAAACTTTTTATAATTTATGCACTAAATTAAAAAGATAAGGAGATTGAGGGCTTAAAATAGTTTTCAAGAGAAATTCAGAAGACTTTAAATCTTTAATAGTACCATTTTTGAAACAAAATCAATGTTAGGTGACCAAAAAGAAATAAAAGTAAAGTTAAGTGACCACCATTGCAATTAGTCCATAAAAATTGATGAGTAGGTATGGGTGACATGGCGGACATTTTCTGAATATTATCTTGCCGACTACCACATCATAATCGCGCCACCAGGTCACTGACTGATAATATTTAAATCAAACTTAGGTATTTAAAAAGAAACAAATTAAACTTTAGTATCTAAAATGAAATAAGTGCAAAGTTGGATACCCACTCGTATAAATTAGATGATAGGGTTATTATTTTAAAGGTTGTTATAAAAAGTCTAAAACATTCATTCAAATGGCATAATTTTATGCTTGTTAAAAAAAATGCATAATTTTGTGCCATTAAAGGGTAGTCTTTGTAAAAAAAAATAGACTGGAAACGCCAAAACAACACTGCAAATGGCAATGCTCTACAGGCAGGAAAAGGACAAATAAGTAAAAAAATGGTGTCTTTTCACTGGCAGAAGGCAACATTCTCTTCAAGGTGGCAAAATTGAAATTTTGTTAAAATTGAACATTTAAAGAACTGTAGTTGAATTGGGGATTTTTTTGACAAATAAAATTTACTGTTCATACACTATAATCCTCGTCCAGGCAATTGCTCAATTGAACTGAGGATCCAACTTTATATATTTAAATAAATAGATGTGATGTCTACCATATATTATCTGTAATTGTATAACAATATATTTAATTATTCGTCTCCCATACCTAGCCTAGTGGCCAGAATGCCGAGGGACATCCGGTGACCTCCCCCAATCTCCCCACTCAAAAAAAAAAAAACATAGTTAATTATTTAATCAACGTGGCAGTCTTTTTATTTTTTAATGCTTGATGCAGATCATGATAAACTTCATCCGCCAATCACAAGCCACCATCCCTACCCTTCAAATGCTATGCCCACCATTTGATGCTGCATTTGCATTTTTCTCCAAATTGATCAAATAAAATCTTCACAACGCAATGGAGTACTTTCTTTTCTACCCTTCAAATGCTATGCCTACCCTTACAGTTGCCGTCTTGATATTTTTCTGCTCATTGTTCTGGGTTAGAAGAAGGCTATTAAAAAAGAAAAAAACACCCCCAGAAGCTGGAGGAGCATGGCCGATAATTGGCCACCTCCACCTCCTAGGAGGGCCGCAACCGCCTCACGTAGTGCTCGGAAACATGGCTGATAAATACGGTCCGATCTTTACTATCAACATGGGCGTGCATCGAACTTTAGTAGTAAGCAATTGGGAGACTGCCA